>JACXGK010003721.1:0-43027 GCA_016801125.1 Novumbra hubbsi
CCCCTTTGAGCCTGGTGCCTCTCTAGGTTTCTTCCTACACTCCGGCCCCGTAGGGAGTTTTTCCTAGCCACCGTGCTTCAATCCTTTTGTTGCGTGCTCACTGGGGTTTTAGGCTGGGTGTTTTTGTAAAAGCACTTTGTGACAACTGCTGTTGTAAAAAGGGCTGTATAAATAAATTTGATTGATTGATTGATTGATATATATATATATATATATTTATCCAGTTCCAATTAAAAGTTTAGGCACTAGTACCTAACCAGTAGGTGTGTCCAAACATTAAACAAGTAGTGTATATATTCGTGTGTCTAAATTGTCTTTTTGTTGTTTCACAATTTTCCACATTGTGTAAACAATAGTGAAATACATCAAAAATATAAAACAACACAAATAGCATTATGTAGTTACCAAAAACTGTATTCAACTGAAAATGTAATACTGACAAGATAGTGTGGGTACAGAAGGCAATTATTATCTCTGCACTGTAGTCCATAGTATGTCTTTAGTCTTTATTATGACAAGAACAGCTCAAATATTAAGAAACGACAGTCAAACATTACATTAAGACATGAAGGTCAGTCAATCCAAAGTTATAAAAAGTACATAAAAGTGAAATTGCAAAAACCTTTGGGCGCGATGATGAAAATGGCCCTCACGAGAATTGCTACAGGAAAAGAAGACCTCTGCTGCAAAGGATACATTGATTAGAGTATCCAACCTCAGAAATCTGCAATTAACTGTAACACAGATTGCAGCCCAAATAAATACTTCACAGAGTACAAGTAAAAGCATTTATCGTTGAAGTGCTGATGACAACAAACACCAAAAAGAAGAATAAACTTGCTTTGGTCAAGAAAAACAAGAAATGGACATTAGACTGGTTCCTTTTTTTTATTCCAACCACTGTGTCTTTGTGCGACACAGAGAGGGTAAACGGATGAGCTTTGCATGTGTGGTTCCCATTGTGAAGCTTAAAGGTGTGATGGTGTGGGGGTGCTTTGCTGGTGACAATGTCTATGATTCACTCAACCAGTTTTGCTTCCTCAACATTCTGCAGCAATGCACCATCCAATCGGGTTTGTCTTAGTGTGACTATCCTTTGATTGTCAAATGCGCAATTACTAAAAACAAACCTCCAGGGTGTATTTGGGATTTGTTGGACTGCAGAGTCAAGGAAAAGCAACCTACACGTACTTATCATATATGGGAACTTCTACAATACTGTTGTAAAAGCGTTCCAGGTGACTTCAGCTATGAAAACAATTGAGATAATGCAAAGAGCGTGCAAAGCTGCCATCCCGGGTGGTAAACACATGATTCCATATTTGTTATTTCACAGTTTTGATGTTTTCAGCAAATTTTGTACAATGAGGAAAAAAGTGAAGAAATACCCTTATCTCCATACTATCAGCAGCATCTCTATACTTACTCTCCTGTCTTCTGCCGGTCGGCAGGGTAGGGCAGCATTTAGGACAACATGTCTTGGCATCAATCTTGGGCTCCATATCTTCCCTTCAGTAATTAATTCAACTTACCTCCAGCCTGCCCTACTTGGGGTATATACCCGCCCTGGCGAGCTCCAGATGGGAGGCAGCTGTGTAGGATCAGGGCTGGCCCTACTGGCTGCCTCTGGGATATTGCAGCTTCCTCCCTAGTGGGCGACGGGGTTATACTGATGCAGCAGACATCAGCATCCCGCTCCCAACCTCGGTCCATACCTGGCTTGTTGTGCAGGCTGCTGTTGAGGTATGGCCGGGGCTCGGGCCGGCTGGCAGGACACTACCGGGGCTCCGGACTGCTTGTTAGGGCTCAGCTGGAGCTCAGTACGGCTAGCAGGGTTCAGGACTCTGGAGCACATTGGTGCAACTATTTACACCATTCTGTAGCAACACATTCCACAGTCAATCATTAACAGTTAAAGACATTTTAAACAGTCCATCCCGATTATACAAAAAGATTAAATAACCTAGTTAATCCATGAGTCATTCACACTAAGCTCACCATCAATACATAGACACACATATGTGTATATATATATAAATCAGATAGTATTACACATTTATTTCAGGGTGATACGATCATTGAGATAGACATCCAGAACATTTCTCTGTAAGGCAATGCGATTTAAAGTGTTACCACCCCTCTGGAGGAAACTATTTGTTGAATATCCACAAATCTAGGAGTGTATGACAAGACGTGGTTGTCTTCGGCACAGTGTTAAGTTATCACAAAATCCATGTTCCCACTGCAAATTGTGGTTTTAAGCTTTGCAAAGCATGCCTTTACCCACTGCTTTGCCCTACAAAAACAAGGCTGCATGGGGCAGGTGACCACATAAATGATGTGGGTGGATTCACATACTGGCTGATGGGAATCTCCCGGTTAAAGGGAAATTCAACTTCTGAACATTTATAGTGTATTGCCAAGGTGTGGACAAATGGAAGGGTTTTTACTGCATGTAGGCGGGTAGTTCACTGCATAGGTAGAAGGGGTTCTAATGTATGGACAATGGTAGTTAAGACTGACAGAAGGGGTTCTAATGTATGGACAATGGTAGTGAAGATAGTCAGAAGGGGTTCTAATGTATGGACAATGGTAGTGAAGATAGACAGAAGGGGTTCTAGTGTATGGACAATGGTAGTTAAGACAGACAGAAGGGGTTCTAATGTATGGACAATGGTAGTTAAGACAGACAGAAGGGGTTCTAATGTATGGACAATGGTAGTTAAGACAGACAGAAGGGGTTCTAATGTATGGACAATGGTAGTTAAGACAGACAGAAGGGGTTCTAATGTATGGACAATGGTAGTTAAGACAGACAGAAGGGGTTCTAATGTATGAACAATGGTAGTTAACATAGATAGAAGGGGTTCTAATGTATGAACAATGGTAGTTAAGATAAACAGAAGGGGTTCTATTGTATGTACAATGGTAGTTAAAATTTACTAGGAGGCTAGTTAGTACAGTGATGTACGTACTTAAGTGTTTAAGAGAAATTCACAGTCCATGTGTGAGTTTGCGTGTTAGTCTTGTACAGGTATTTTGCTTAATGTAACAGTGAAAGCATGCATCTTTATATGAATTAGTATTGTACCTAAATACTATGATCCTAAATATTGAGTTTTGATGCGGTTAGTGTACGAGGGAAAGAAAGAAAGAAGATGAGTGGAATAAATCAGAACATAGAGAGGAGGGAGTATGCATACCTTTACAACAGTAACCTAGATACCAATATCCTAAACATTCATTCATTAGATTGCCATTATGCTGAATGAAAGATTACTGTCTAAACAGCTGTTAGTTGCAATATTTAGTACAGCATTCAAATTACTTATTAACTTTCATATTATCATCAACAGAGAAACTATGCATGACTGTCCACAAAAACGCATCACCATTAAACAAGACTAAATGAAACTACTGTGTTGATCCTTTTTGTGGATATATATTACAGTAAATGCTCCATGGCATCAAATGACAATTACAAACAACAATTAAACCAAAGACAAGAATCCTCAGACATAGCAATAAAAACATAAAATGAAGAAAATATTTGATTGCTCCTTGGAACGTCCTGGCAGAACGTTTTGAATTACACCCGGTTGAAAGAACATCCAAAATCCATATAAAAAAACGTAAATACTTTTTGTCACTATTTTCAGGAATTTTAATGACCAATAACAGACACAAAGGGTCAGTTGAAACGCAGTCCTGGGACTATTGCACCCGGGATATCATTGACTGTTGCCAAGCATGATTGGTTCCTTGATAGGGGAACAGATATTGCCAGTAGGGGGCTCTCTCCCCTCTGGACTACATATCAACACCCCATGGCAACGAAGATGTTGTTTTGTGTAAAGTGCTATCTTTTGCATGTGTGTTTATGCTCCAATCTGGCCATCATATCAAGATGGTTGTCTAGTCATTCCCAGCTAATCTTTGTCTATTTCAACCCCTCCTGCACCTATTTCCTCAGTCATTGCAATAAGTGTTATCAGTCAACTTGCCGGGCAAAGAAATTACTATTCTATGTGAGAAATTGTCAAGAAACAGAAGATTTTTTACAACGCTTTGTGATACTACCTGCCCAAACATGCTCAAAACAGAAGAGAAAATGAACAAACACATTAGAGTGACTAAACAGATGCCTCACAGGTCCTTAACTGGCAGTCTCATTAAATATTTCTTGCAAAACACCGGTCCCAAAGTCAACAGCAGAGTTATAAAGAAGAACATTTGTGAGACGCAGACTAAATGAAAAGGTGCTGGAGGTGTGCTTGACGCCATATGTCATGGCAGAGGCAATGTGATTGTCTGGGGGTGCTTTGGTGCTGGGGGTGCTTTGGTTCTAGTTAAGTGTGGGGGGGGGGGGTTGTAAAGCGTGAAAGTGGCCTTGAAGAGGAAAGTCTATCACTCCATTTTGCCACACTATGCCATAACCTGTGGAAAGTGTTTGATTGTGCCAGTTTCTTCTCAGAACAGGACAATGACTCATGTGTTGTAGTTCATTACATGTATTGATGCAGAGGAAATTTAGTTAGGGTTTTACAAAATGAGGACACAAGTAGGCAAAAAATCTGAATGTCTGAAAGTGTGATTACAATGATGAACCGGTCGTTCAGAACGTCTAAAACTAATTAATTCAAGAGAAACATTCCATTATATATTCTGAGGCTTTTATTTACTTTCATTAAAATGCATGCCTTCGAAAGCACTAAAACATATATTTTACATGATTCATATAAAGGGAATGTGGTCCTGACAACCGGATCATATGAAAAGCAACAGTAGTAGCAGTCTTCTTATATCCCAGACTCTATTTTATTTATTTTACCACTGATCACTAGACATTGAATGTATTCTTCAAAGTACTGTTGGTTTCCAATGAGCTATATAACAGTTGATCAAATGAAAAGTAGGGAGATAACATATCCTATGGTCCAAGGTGTCGCTCACACATACGTCCATTTTCTGATTGTCTTTCGCTGGTTGTTTTCCCCCCAGCCTGCATGCATTAGTTTCACACAAGCTGCTTTTAAAATCTAGCGGGCAAACATCGAGGGTGAATCTGATCTGAAATGACCCATCCAATTAAACCAAAAGCGGAAAGCAACCTTTGACCCGTAGCTTGCAAGTGGCTCTTTTCACACCTGTCAAATCTCCGCCCCACCCGTTACATCCAAATTGGCCTCTTGAGTTTAAAGTGTGTGTTTCCGGTCTGTGTTCGGGCGAACCCCGCTGTTTCTGGCAATGTAATATTTCCTATCAAGATGGCCGGAAGAATGTGCAGGATCTGGCCTGCAGGGACCAGGCAGAAACGGCAGGAGTGCAGGGGCACTCTCACTAAGTCATAGAACACACTGCACACTAGTCATTGGAATTCCAGGGAAATAACAAGCTGTTATCATGGGATCCAAATTGAATAATGGCACATGCCCCAAGGATCTCATGTGCGCCTCTTTATATAGACTTTTGTAAAGCCTTCTACACTTACTAAAAATGAATGATTACAACGTTTTCATAAACCAGGCAGTGTTGCAGGTAAACAAAAATATATTCGTAACAGACAGACTGCATGATGTACTTGTGGAAGGTGTTGAATCAGGTTTTCCGTAGCATGAGAAAAGGTGTCCCCAGGGACTGATTTTTGGTCTGGTTCTTTGCACTAATTACATAAACAATATTGTAGTCCACGGTCCCACAGCTGACCAGGCCATTTTGGAGCTTTAATCTGCCTTTAATTGCCTCGCAGAAAGCCTTTGTCAACTGAAATTTGTACTTAATGTCAGTAAAACACAGTAGATGTTATTTTCCAAATCAGATGATTTATGCTTAATTACAACGGATTATGACCTCCCCAATAATGTGATCATGTGTTCACCCCCTTTGGACTTTTATGACATGGGAATACATTTTATTTAATAAAGAGTTTTTGCCACTGATCAAAACAAATGTGTGCATTGTTATAAATTAACTACAAATATAAAACAGAAAATTGCATTAGTACCCACCCATACTTGAACAATTGTCTTTAGAAGTCAATGCAATTATTTCAGATTCACATAATTATAGGTAAAATACACGTCCCTCAGAGGTCCCACTGTTGTTTAACACAATTCCTAACAAAATCTAGATATTGAAAACAATGGAGCATTAAAATGTTCTTCCGGAGACCAGTAAAGTCCATTATTTTGAATAGGAGAGAATAACGCGTTTGTGAGTATGTCTAGAAAAGGCTATTCATTTGAGAGTAGGTCTAGGCTATTCTCAAAAAGGCTAATCTCATAAGCGAAGTTTCCAGGCGAGAATGACACAAGTCAGGGAGGTGCCATTTTTTTATGATTTTGATTCTGATTCTCTTACAGTTACAATTTTCCTTGAATGAGCTAGCAGACACTGTGTATTCTGCAACAAAAGCCATGGTGCATTAGAAAAGTGGCCTTTATGGAAGTGTGGCAAAAGAGTTTTCCTCAAGGCACGTGAGACACTTTTAGTTAAAGTGAAGTAAAATTCTATGGCCACAACTTCAAGAGCTACACATCATCCCGGTAACACCAATGAACAACCTGGCTGTGGCAGCATCAGGTTGTAGGAATGAGTTTCAGCATTAGAGCTAGCATGTGAAGATAAAGAACAAAATGGATGCTGTTCATCAATGGTCCCAATCCAACTTCATGGAGTTTGAGTAATTTTACAAAGATTATTTTAAATTGTAAAAAGGCTTGTTTCCAATTGCGCAAGTCTGGTATATACTAGTCTGAATGCTATCAGGGCTGTAATGCTGCCAAAAGGGCCACTATGCCATGATCTGGCCAGCGCAGCAGTTCTGCGCTGGTGTTGTATGTGGAACTCACTGATGAACGCACCCCGGTCTCACTTATTGGTTTGTCGCACACACCTGTTCCCCATTAGTTCATTTGTGGGTGTATATATGTCTCTTTATTTGATCCCTGTGTGTGGTTCGTTGTTGTAATATTTTGTATTACATGTTACACGTTAGGTTTGCTGTTTTACTTTAGTAACCTGCTGTTTTGTCCTGCGCCATTTGTTTACCTTTTTTCATAGTCCGTATATCGTGTTTTTACTTGGAAATAAATCCACATGCACGCCAGAATGTTTGCACATGGCCCAACGTGTGACACGGCCATATATTGAGAAAAAGGGGTAAATAGTGATGCAATTCATTATGTTCTGCTTTGTATGTTCAATCAATTGAGACACAATTTCTTGTTCACCACTTTTCAACTTTCTTGATCACATTTTTGTGGCAAACCCTTCTCCCAATTAAATCTATTTAGTTACATTTTGTACTGAATTATATTGTTTCCACATACAAGTACAAGGGGGTGAATGCTTTTGAGAACCACTGTAGTGCATAATATTATACAGGTTTCAGCAAAATAGCTCTAGGGCAAATCACTACACTGAGACATAAGGTAGGCAAGTGTTTAAGATTGTTGGATTGTAGCAGTTCAACAAGCTTACAGACATGCTATCTGACTGGTCTTTTAGTTTTTTTTATTTCATTTTCTTCTCAGGTTTCATTCTTTTCCGGCTCTGGTGAATCAAAGATTAGGTCATGTATTCTCTGATGCACTCTTGCCAAGATGCTTTGCTTCTTATGACACTGCTTATTCAAACAGGCAAAAATGGCATGGGAAATTTACGTTTTCTGGGTTACAATAGCAGTCAAATGAAAGTACCAACTACAGTAGGCTAAATAGCTGTACTTTACTAATGTGACTTTGCAATTATGGATGTAAACCCTGAAATACGGTGTCCATTCTATTTCTACAGCCTTGATGATTTCTTAAATTGGCGTAGCTCATCTACTTAAAGTACAAATAACTAATGTTAGCAATGTGGGAATGTGAGAATAACATGAGATTGTACTCTATCATGGTGTCAGCCATTGCCTCAGTTTCGGTCAGCCCTTTTGACAGATATGACAGCCATCAACCCCTTTCTGAGATAAAACATAAACTACTACATAGGTGACACAAATGTAGGATATAATAGACAGGCAGAGATTAAAGTGAAAAGGCAATATAATCAGTGAACACATACATTCATCTGAATTTCGACAGCCTGCCTCTCCACCTGCGTGTTGTCTCATCTGTGTCTCATGTTATTAATGCTGGTGCCGTGACCCGGATGGTTTGTTTACCTCTATCTGATTCTAGTGTCCTAATAATTGTTGTAATTTAATTTATCAGCACCATCTATTAACAAACCTACACATTACAGGATATTGTAAAAATCTGAAAAACTGATGTGAGAGTTTTCCATAGGAAGTAATGTTTGGTGTTTATTGTGAAAATGTTATACTTTTGTGGATTGAAAATACAACATATCCTCCACAAAATCTGAATATGTAAAGCTAGAAGTTTCACATTTTCAGTATTTGCTAGTTCATAAAATAGCACAAGGTCCAGGATTCATAGCGAACATTGATCCCGATGCTGAAACATGACCTTATCGTGTTTAAAAGCCTGTCTGAAAATACAGAAAAACAGATAACTTACAATGGGTTGCACCGGCATAGATTATCTTTTAAACAGGGTAAAATCAAGGTTCATCTTCAAATCTTGCTGCAACAAATGTAAAACCTAGATTTAAATTGTATCCTACTTAAATATAATATTTCTACTAATCTAACTTTATTTCGGACTTCAAACCTAGATCAACATTAAGGTTGCTCCTTTCTAAATATTTAAATTACATTTAAATGTAAATAAGACTTTTTCATTCTAAACTGCCACTTGAGGTGGTTTAATTTGACAAAGATGGCAGCGCATTTGCGGTATTGAGAGAATAATTACAGAGTTCCTCATAGAAAAAAAGAGAGACAGGTTAACCCCTGTTTTATGATAATGAACTGGATATTACTATTTAAATTACTCGATTACTGAACTAAACCAAAAAGCTGGACCAGTCATTAAGCATGGGAGTGATAGGAATTAAGCTGTACCTTAAAAAGCAATTGACGATCTAATGAGCCTAAAGGTGTGCATATAAATGGTCCTAATGTGTGCATATGTCATTGTTAATACAGTATGTAAAACATGATATGTTAATAGACACTATAATCTGTTGTTGTTCTCAACACAAGACAAGCCTGGAGGACAACATTGCTTGGAAAATGTTTTAATAAATATTTAAGGCCTACATGGATTTAAATTGATGAATACATTTAAACAAATATGAATAGATATACATTAAAAGTAAATATGATCAAAAGTGTAAAGTGGGCATTTGTCCCCTTATATTAATATTTTATATTTATTTATTTGAAAAAAATATTTTTGTAATTTCAGGACCTCAATCTGCAGCACATTTTTATCTCTCTCTAGCTTCACTACATCAATATGGGCCTGGATGTCAGTTTTCAGGCTTTCGCTAGGCCTCTCTGCTGCTGAATAATTGGTGCAAGATCTTCACGTTGCCCTTCCTCCATCCAAAAGAGTGTCTGCTACACTGAAGAAAAAAAAAATCTAAACTTGTCAATGAATAAGTTTCCTATTCATTATGCTTTAATTCCTATTCAAACTTATTTAATGTATGTTGTCATGGAAAAAAAAGCAAATTTTTATGTGACCCCAAACGTGAACTTGACAGACTTCAACAACATTGGTCAGATTGCTCATGAGGTGTATAGCTAGTTATCAAGCTCTGTAGCAAGATCGCCAACTCCAATCATGCTCCCTTGATTGGAAAAGTGCACTCACAAGTAAACTGGCAATGTGACAATGTAAAACATCATTCAAGGGCATTCGAGGGTGTATGGCCCAGAGGCTGTTGGCCATATTGTATTTTAGAATATGCTTTTCCATGTGCCCAAAATACAATAATTCCAATATTACTGCAAATATATCATGGACGTTTTCTGATATTACAGTGCAACATTCCTACACATTTAAACAATTTGTGTTCTTTTTATTCTCTTTAATGTATGTGATGAAAGATAATGTAACATTTCCTTCCTGCTGTCCAAGTAATGGCCTGACTAACAGTTGATTTAATATCTTTCATCACCTAAATGAATCAAAAGTGCTGTCAGACAAGTTCCTCAAATCACCTCAATTAGATACTAAGAATCTGCCATTCTAACTGCATTCACTTCGGATACTTGTTCCATTGACAGCCTCAGTGAAGTATTGCGTTCATTGGCTTCATCACCTACAGTATTTTTTTTCAATCCTCTTCTTTAGTTTACAGAAACTGACATGAATTATGTGTCACTGGCTTCTCCATTTATAGTGACTGAAGCTCTGACAGACCTCATTTAGACCTGCGAGGCCTGTCGGGCAGAGTACTTTTTCTGATTGCAAAACTTGAACGGATGACAAACTGTTTTAAATGACAGTAAGACCAAATTAAAAGGATTGGTTGTGGTGAAGTTACAGTGTGTTCAACCTGCTGTATACTTTTGATTACTTTCCCCCTGCTATGCTAAAGTACGGTGAATGTTTTGGGGAGGTTGATTACTACAGACAAAATTAAATGGTGATAAATGAAGTCTCATGGGCAAAGAAGAAATATCCGCACTGTAAAAGAGTTAGGTAAAGTGTAGCCACCCCTTGCACATTCTTCACATGTCGATTTCATTGGCGTCCTTAAAGAGATAGTATGAGCTAGATTCCTATATTGGTATTCTTATTTTGCTTACTCTGAGTTGTTGTTGAAGGACTTGGAGGCCATTTTTCACATAAAGCAGCATTTATGACTCGGATGCACCGTTTTAGTTCATAATTTTGGAAGATGCTAATAATGCTAATTCAAAACTTGGATACAGTTGAAATTTGGTCAACCTATCCCTTTAACATCAAAATCAAAAGGTAATATGTTGGAATTTTCTCCTAGCAATATAGATAACATATGCAAATTAAAAGACAAAGAAAATGTTACGCAATAAATCTCTCAGAACCCTGAAGATTTCTTAATTGGATATTACACACCAAGAAGGTAATACGTGGACGTATCTTTAAAGGATCGGCAGCCCTTACATTTATTAATAATTTTCAAGAAGAGTCTACTATGCACAACCAAGACATAACTTAACCCATGTTTTAGAAAACATGCTGCAGCTCAGTAAATCTAGTCATCAGTCAAACCGAAACCAATTTTTTTAGGCAATGCATATGAAACCAACCTCAAACGTGGGGTTGCTAACAGTATTGCCGCATCGGGCACGATCTTGTGTCCTCTGCTTTGCAACACGACAGGCCATTCCTTCCGGTTGTTTAAGCAATGCAAAAGGTACCAATTGTACATCCCCATCGGCAACAATTCAAGCTAGCGTGACAAAGCTAGAGTGAGCTTACGGTACTTTCTCCATTAACCATATAACAGAGCTGCCACCTCAACATACACAAATATAGAGTGCATCTTTTAAGTATTCACAGAGCTTCATATTTTCCAATTATTTTTATGTTGCACCCATATTTAAAAATGGATTCAATTATTTTAACCTCATCAACAAGTGTTAAAACATTCCCAAAAGTATCCACATGTTCACCATTATGTGTTTAAAGAAGTTGTATATGAAATACTTAAATGCAAATAAAACAATCCTAAAGTTGGCCTGACCTGCCAGTGAGATGTAACATCCTTTTCTCTAACAAAGAAACAACACAAGTTTGACCATGATTTTAAATGGTCAAACTAAGTGTTCCGTTTTCTAATGACCCAAATCCTGCAGGTATAAACCTGTATATAGCCTGCCAGCCAGTGTTATTTGCAATTGCAGTGTATGTTTTTGTGACGGGTGCGTAGCGAAAGGATGAACCAGAAAAAGGCCAGTCAAAAGGCAGACACGTTAACGTTGTGAGCGTACAATAGAATCTGACTACCACGTAGTCTAGTGTAGGGGTACACCCAGAGTGTGGGCATATTTCATAGGGCCAGCCAATCAGGGACTAAAAAGTTGTTCGAGTGGGAAGAGCAGGGAGGAGAGGATGACGAGAGAAATGATGGGGTCCAGAGGGCTCCCACATTATTGAGAAAGGAGACTGTAGTATCGGTTAGTTAAGCACACGTTTAGCTTCAAGTTAGTTGGGTTTGTTGGTGTCCGTGTTACGGAAAGGTTACGGCCGGTGCGACCGGGTGGAGGAAGAGAGAGTCTACGTCAGGGGTGGGCAAACAACGGCCCGAGGGCCAAATGCGACCCGCCAGGCTGTCCCATCCGGCCCACAGAATGTAATACAATTATTTTGGGGGGAATTAGAAAACCAATTCCCAGCCCATTCTTATACATCTGAGTCAGAATTGTAACTATTTACACCTTATATGGGATCTACTGTACATATGTAATGTATGTTTTAACTTTTGCCCTTTTCTGGCCTCCAAATCAATTATGATTAACAAATTACAAAAACAAATGTGGCCCTCCATTTCATTTCAAAATCCTGATGTGGCCCCGAGACAAAATATTTGCCCACCCCTGGTCTACGTTATCAGCCCTGAGGACCACCGGAGGTCTCAGTTAAAAAGTTTACTTTGGTTAGTTTTGCCTGCGTTTTATTTTACTTATAGGCAGGAATGAGCAGAATTAAAGCTTATTCTGGCTTTTTGAAAGGAGGGGTGAAGGAGTGACCAGTGGGAGTTCTGAAAGGGAGTTTAGTGATGCTCAAAGTGTTGTTTCTTCCCATGTCCGCAAAAGAGAAGCACCTTCCTTAAACATCTTTTGCTTAAATCTGCGGCCACAAATGCTGCATTAGGGATCACAGTTACCAATTTGTTTTCAGAGTTCTCTGCAATTCTTCAACTGCCAACTTGGTATCAGGTTGGGGAGGTATATACATGACATTGAGAATGATGGATGAGAACTCCTGCAGGATGTAATGGGGTCTACACTATATTATAAGGCATTCTTATAGTTGGCATTGCATTCATACATTTTATGCTAATCTATGCCTTTTTTATACAGTTTAAAAACAAGAAAGATTTTGAGAATTTGAAGTTACAAACTATGCTTTGTAGCATATTAGGCCAAGTAAGAGACCCAAATTGATTAGCTACTGCAGAATAAATGTGGTAATTATTATTATATGTTCTTTTTGCATAAAATAAATGTATACAATTTTATAATTTAAAATTTTATACAGTATTTATATTATGTTGATTCTTTTTTTTTTTACTTAAGCCTATGGAGATGTTATACATATTTAAATTAAAAAGGATAGTTCAAAATGTTTAACTAGAATCCAAGATGTTGATACAGTAGAATTCCCTAGTCCAGCACATATTGTAAAGTTGAAATTGCATTTGTACCTCCAATGGTAAAATACTACTAGTTTGTGGCAAAATTTACTCCATCAATGTAGCTCTTTAAAACAAGGTTCCATAACTGGAGACCCTATTTTAATAGTTAATTTTTGGTTGCTACAGTTGGTTTGTTGGCAACGGTTTTACATATGAACATAATTGTTGACATTTACTGCTTTCTAGATGTGGTGTTTGGTGGAGTTTGTTGTCATGATAAGTTGGCTCGTACAGTATATCGGTCCCAAAGACGGCAAACTCTCGAATATTTGGAATGCATGTGCATTCTAGAAAGTAATTCAGCCAACTAGCAGGACATATTTTCATCTTATCTAGAACTTGTTTGGATATTGGTCAGAATCTCTAACAACTATTCTACCCTGTCACCCCTTATGAAGTTTTTCCATGCTGACCAAGGACACAATGACAGTGTCAATAGGAGTGCAGTCCTTATCACTTTGAATGATATTGAAGAAATATAAGAATATCCTGGAATATTGTAAGGGTTGTTGGAAGTAAGTAAACATGAGACAAAATTATTCTACATCCATTAACCTCCAACATTTTTGGCACCCTTAATAAAGATGGAATTTGGAATTCATTGTACTTTGTCAATGATTCAATAGAATACAAAATACACGTTTTAATAATTATACATGTTACATCCCCAGGCCCTAAATCTTTATGACTTCCTGTAACTGGAAGCCATTGAAGCCATCAAGGTGACAATCATTTGGAGGTGAATGTATTTACTTTCTGTTACTATGAATGTAAAGTGCCTCAACCCTTTGAAAAGGCAGACAGGCTTAATTTGATTTAGGCCTAGTGACACTATTTGATTAGGATAATTATCCAGCGCCTTAAAGAGTTTAATTTTTTTTTTTACATAATGAGACAGGACAGAGGGAATGGTCAAGTCTGGGTTCCACTTAAAGATCTCAGACTTTCCAATTGATAACATGGCAGCAACAATAAGATAGATAGGATTTTGCTGACACAAGTTATATTGCTCTATTCATTTTAGTTGGTGTGAAAATCTATTCAAATGTTTTTTCTTTGAATAGGATGATTTGTATTATAGTTTCCCTTTAAAAGTGGAAATTGGGTTGCCCTTATCAGTTAGACATCGTATAAATCAATATGCAGTCTTTTCAATGCTAAATCTTGTCAGCCAGTGAGAATCCCAGAGGGGTATTCGGTTTCATTAGTTGCAGTTCCTTTCTTTTGCCAATGTGGAGGGCCTGTGCACAGTTATGAATACAATATTTCCCTCAAATACAATGTCCTACAGGAGTTCCGGTTTAGCATGTGGAAGGAGTTAACGCACGCTGAGAGGTTCCCGTGTATTAGCTTATTCATGTTCACCTTTTGCTTTGCATTCATATTCACTCCATATTGTCTTTGTTTCAATGTTGCGTAGTTTGAGACACAAGCGTGCTGTGGCCAGCATTTTGCCCACAACGGCTGACTCTGACTTTTATGGTGCCTGGATATCAGACTCTTGTTTTAGGAAATTACAGCTCTCATAGCTGTTCAGATGAGGTATGCTAGACAGCTTTCTAGAGACATTTCAAGAGAAGTCGGAAGTTGGGACCCGGTGGGATTCATGGATGATTCATGGATGATTCATGGATGATTCATGGATGATTCATGGATTGTTTCATGGAACTGTTGGGTTCCAATCTCGTGGAACACTAGATTCACGGTTTTTATCGTTAGTTACCATAATTTCCAGGACGAGGTGCAAATTCCCCTGAAGGTTTAATGTACCTTTCACCTAGTTCTTCCTTTGTGACAAGTCTGCAGGTTATATCGCACCTAATTGGTCTATCTTTATGTGCACTGTTTGTTATTCCGCCTGCTCTGCTCTTCCTGAATGCGATCTGTTGTGAATGCTATGGGGCCTCTTCCTGTTAGGATGAAAATACTCTCTGCTGGCATGTACCAAAGCTGCGGACGAAGGGGACTATGGATTTGGGTGGGAGGGATATTTGTAGATATGTGTTTATGTTTTTCTGTTTTTTTTCTGTTCTTTTTATTCTTTCATCTCTTTCTCTGTTTGAAGTGCTTGGGCTGTTTTTTCCTTTTATTATTTTATATGGCTGGTTGAACTAGCACTGGTATCACTGGGCTTGCGGGGTGCTATCCTATAAGGTTGTTATCTTGGAATACCAAATCAATGAATACTCCAGTCAAGAGGACTAGAGTCTTCTCTCACTTAAAGAAGCTAAATGCTTATGTGTTATTACTGCAATAGACTCATTTATGCACTAAGGATCACTCAAGGCTGAACAACTCTATGTTTATTTAGGTCTACCATTCACACTTTACATCCAAGGCCAGGAGAGTTGCAATGTAGACTGGCCATAGAATTTATTGCTCAGCTACTAATGTAACCTCAGAATCAGCTTTATTACCAAGTAGGTTAACCCATACAATACATTGGCTTTGGTGCTATTGAGCATTACAGAAAACACAGTAAGTGGTATTAGGTAAAAAATAAAAATGACATAGTAAATGTAAAATGTGCAAACATTTATTGTATAAGTAGCATAAAGTGCAATGTGCACAAAGGAAGTCCAGAGAATTGCATTCATGTAATATATTAAGTAGAATTAATTTATGGGGCAGAGGGGGTCAGTGACAGTGGGGGTCGTCTGGCCTTATTGGTGAGGCCAGCTGCTGATGGGAAGAAACATTTCTTGTGGCATGAGGGGTTGGTCCTTATGGATCATTGCCTCCTGCCAGATGGGAGTGGCTAAAACAGTTTGTGTTCAGGGTGGGAGGGGCCAGCCACAATCTTTCCAGCCTGTTTCAGGGTCCTGGTGGCTTACAGGTCCTCGAGGGATGGCAGATTGCAGCCAATCACCTTCTCAGCAGATCTAATGATACGCTGCAGTCTGCGCTTGTCCTTGGCAGTGGCAGCAGCGTACCAGATGGTGATGGAGGAGGTGAGGATGGACTCAATGATGGCTGTATAGAAGTGCACCATCATTGTCTTTGGCAGGTTTAACTTCTTCTGCTACCGCAGGAAGTACATCCTTTGCTGTTTTATTTTGGTGATGGAGATTGTGTTTGGCTCCCACTTGAGGTCCTGGGTGATGATGGTGCCCATGAAGCGGAAGGACTCTGTTATGATGACTGAGGACTCACACAGGGTGATGGGGGTGGGTGGGGCTGGGTTCTTCCTAAAATCCACAACCATCTCCACGGTCTTCCGAGCGTTGAGCTCCAGATTGTTCTGTCTGCACCAGTTCACCAGGTGGTCAATCTCCTACCTGTAAGCGGTCTCATCCACACCAGAGATGAGCCCAATGAGGGTGGTGTCATCCGCAAATGTCAGGAGCTTGATGGATTGATGACTGGAAGTGCAGCAGTTGGTGTACAGGGAAAGGACACAGCCTTGAGGGGATCCGGTGCTAATGGACCGATGATCAGAAACATGTTTCCCCATCTTACCGCACTGCCTCCTGTCACACAGGAAGTCAGTGATCTACCTGCAGGTGGATTCAGAGACTTGCAGCTGGAATGATTGTATTATAAGCAGAGCTGAGGTCCACAAACAGGTCCCTGGCATAGGTTCCTGAGGAGTCCAGGTGCTGGAAGATGAAGTGAAGGGCCATGTCAATTGCATCGTCTACAAACTTATGGTGGGGGTCTTAAAGCAGGCTGGCACATGGCATGTCTCTAATGAGGTGTTAAAGATATCTGACAGTAATGGGAGATATTTAGTTGTAACAGACACCATCTTGCACACCGGTGGTTTTGGTGAATGTATACACTTCCAACTGATGGAAAAAATCAATTCTCTACATACTCATATGTTAATATTTGGTGGGGATCTGAATTTTGTTGTTCATCCAGCTCTTGACCACTCCAACCTCAGACTATAACAATCTCTGCTATGTCTAAGTATTTTTGAGATTTTATGGCTGAGAATGGATGTGTGAACCCTTGTAGGTTCCTGAACCGGGCAAGAGAGTACTCTTTCTGTCAAATGTATTACTCTTTGAATTGACTATTGATCTTTTTTTTCCAAATCAGACTGAATTTACTTTACGCTCTTTCTTATTGGAATCTTTGAGGCCTGCTTGTAAGGCCAAATTTAATCTCAAGCCATTCTTAAACTTGATTACCAATATGGCCTGATACCATCTCCAGAGCTGTATAAGCTACGCTTAAACTTGCAGTCCAAATCTAACCTCACGTTCATTGAAAATGCTGTTTCACTCACATTCTACATATTATGAGCATTGTGACAAGGCACATTGTCTGCTGGCAAACCAAATGAAACGCAGGGCTGCTTCTAGTCTAATTCCCCAAAAGAAAGATCCTTCTTGTGGTTTAATTGCAGACCCTATTAGCCTCTGAGTTCAGATTCTGCTAAAATGTCTTGGTTCCTTGGTTATCTGGAGACTCTTTCTACTGACTCCGGCATTGCCGCTAACCTTGATTCCCATCTAAGCTTTGAAGAGGTTGTGCTGTCTATCAAGTCGATTTCCTGTTGAATTCTTTAAGAAAGTTCACGCTAAGTTAGCACCCTTGCTATTGTCTATGTACAATGAATCACTAGAACTTGGCTCATAGCCACCGACTCTTACACAGGCCTCAATTGTGCTTCTTAAGAAGGGGAATGATCCTACTTCATGCTCTTCATTCAGGCCTCAGAGCCTTCTTAACGCTGATTGTGATGGTGCTGATTAAAGTGATAGCATAGCAACTGGAGGAGGTCCAGCCTGGAATCATTTCAGAGGAATAGACTGGCATTAGTAAGGGTCAACTCTTTTTTTAATACCCATAAATCCGTAATCAATATTATTTATTTCCTAAAGTGAAAATCTCGAAAGAAGTGGAGCAGGCATTCGAGATAAGTGAATGGGAATACTCCTTTGCTGTTCTTAAAATGTTTGAATTTGGGGACATATTTGTGTTACGGGTTCAAATAATGTTTTCTCAAATGTGAGACGCGGCATAGTTGCCCGGTTTCCCCTTTGTAATCCGCCCTCGCTATTATGCCCCTTTTAGCTCTACGTGCTCATTCCAAGGTGTGTCATGGGAAGGGATTGTACGCAGGTTGTCCCAATATGCTGATGATTTGTTAACCTATGTCAGCAACCCTGCAACCTGTTTACCTTCAATCCTCTCCATTCTGGAGGACTTTAGCCTCCTTTCGGGTGGCAAACTGAATCTCCAGATAAGTGAGTGTTTCCCAATTAGCTGCAGCGCCGTTAAACATCTAAACAAGACAATTACATTGTAAAGGTGATAAGTTAATTTACAGACAATAGCCTACTTGCTTTATCAGCTCTAGGACTTGATTGCAGAGGAAAGAAGAGGCAGAAAGATTTTAAGTGCAGAACATTGATTAAAACATAATGGAATCACATAATGTATGCATTGTATATTTCTCCTCAAACATCCCAGTTCCTTCCTCTAGCATCTGCATGAAAAATAGCATATACATTTTATGTACAACTCTAGATAGCCTTAGCAGTAAACTATGTAACAACTATAGTCATGTGAAAAAATGAGGACACCCCATGACATATTTATTTATTTTATAAGAAATATAGGCACTGTAATGCCAGCTCGGGATCCTGCTCCCTCCACCCAGTGTTCTGAGTCCCCGTCCTATTGAAAGCAATAAGGCAAAGGTTCCCGGGAGGGTCACTATTTTGCAGGTTTAAAGAAGTGGCCCTGTCTGTTTAGTGTAGAAAGATTAGCGCAGTCTGGCATTTAGTTTATGTTACCCTTTATTTTCTTGTTTTTTGTAAACCAGTGTTTTTTGTGCTTGTTTGGGAATAACTTAAATACAAACCATTTTTGGACTTCCACCTTGGTCTTAGCATGTGCTTCCACCTACCCTCCCACAACCTTACCGACACAACATAGTTTACAAGTGGAGTAAATTTAAAACAACTGCCAACATGCCCAGGTCAGGTCATCCTAGAAAGTTCAGCTTAAGAGCAACACCACAAAATGCTTAAAGAAGTCTACAACAATCCTAAAATGTTTTAGCCCAGATTTTAATCCTATTGAGATGCTGTGGCTGAATTGGTGTGTGCATGCAAGAAAACCCAAAAAAAATTCTGAAAAAAAATTCTGTTGGAAAGGCCATCCTTGTTAAATATTTTGATAAATATTTCATATAATGGTTAAAATGTCACTGTTCTTGGTTCTTTATCTGTAGATATTGTTTGAAAGAAGATCAAATATTGATGTCCATATCACTTAATAAAGAACTCAACATATCATAGGGTGTCCTCATTTTTTCACATGACTGTTTCTAGCTATGTTTGGTTTGTAATTACTGTTTTTATAGCCTATCTTGCAATTTTTATATGGGGGACATATTTACAAAACATATTAAGGCTTAAAGAAACTCACAACTTTCTGATTTTCTATTGAAAACAATGAAAGTGTCGGTCCTAATTTTAAGATCGCATTTTTGGTCGCTAAACCTCATGGGTAGTCATTATGACCAAATCACAAATAATCCTAAAATAGGATCTGCCGGCAATCCGCTACATAATCAGGTTCAACATTTTAGAAACATTTAATGATACTGAGCTTTTAAAAATGTATTGCCTTAATGGTAAATGATTTATGATCACTGTAGAGCTAGTACGGGATGCAGTCACTTCAGCAACAAACAGAATCAACCCAATAACCCCAGAGATAAAGGTTGTGGCAACGACTTGGCAAAGGGGAGAAGGCAGCTATGCAGCGCAGACGAGCTTCGTATGTTTCAGTCATCTGTCAGTAGAATATTATGTCGAACAATAAATGCCCTCTCCAGACCCCACATCATTCGACAAATTATACGGTTTCCTATTGATGTTTGCCAACTACAAAGAAACAAACCCGACATCATGGCCATAGCTGAACCACCGGTGTAGTTGCTGGTATAGTTGGGACACATTATTGTGCACATTTTCGCACCATCATAAGATAAAAAGGCACTTTTTACAAGCTGCCAGATATATAAGGGTCTGAAAATTTGCTAAACCTATCCTTGACTAGTCAGTATTCCATGTTTAATCACTAACACAGCGTACGTATTTATTTGAATGTATTTATATCAATATGGCAATATGACTCATCCTTCTACAGTATTGCTATGATTAATTCACTGACTGTGAGGTGCTGGACAGATACATTATAGATAGCTAGCTTGTTACTTACGGAGAGCTTACATGAAAGACAAATATGAGCAACAGCTCCAATTTCATGTACAAATCAGCCTTTGTATTCCTCCATCGCTTGAATAATAAAAACAATATAATCATCGAGATGATGCACTTCTCTATTAGTGTGAGTACACTGACAATATCAAACAATTTGTGAAGTATTCCAATTGAGATCATCTTTCCGAAATATATTCTAAGTAGCATTTCGCTGCATTTGTAAATCATAAAGCTAAGAATTTTTGGTGACTTTTTTCGAAGCATTTTAACATTTCACTCTCTTTTCATGTAACATACCCATGACGTGGACGGCACTGAAGCAGCACTCACAGGAAGATCAACATGGTACACTGACAGAAGGGTAAAAGACAAAAGAAACCTACCAAAAAGAAAAGTCCCAAAATATCTTGGTTCTTCTGACCAGGCTCCTCTGTTGTTCTCAAAATGGGCCGAGGCATGAGCAAAATTGTAGGCTAGTGTCTAAAGGTTATAGTCCTGGATTGACCTCTCATTTGTCACTAGAGACAGGACTCTCACAAATCCTTTTGAAAGCAGTCACTCAGAAACCTGCCTTCGTCACTGAGCAGCCCCAAAAGGATGGTTCTGTCACTTTGCTATTTCTAACTGATGATTTCGATTTAGAGCATGCACTCACTGTGGCCTTCTATTTACTACAGCTAGCTACACATTTTATTTAAAAAGTAAATGAGTAAACAGGTTCAAGGCTACAGATCTACATGACCGGATGGATCAGACCATTAAACAGTAAATGGCTTGTGCCTTAGTTAACATGAAGAAAATAATGTCATTTGGGAAGAACACTGTCATATATGTCTTATCATTTGCTAACCATAAAATAAGACATGATTCTTTGCAAACATATTAGATGGCACTACTCTATGTGAAACTGGATTCATGTTCATGCAACGTTTCCTAGTAACTGGGTAGATTTTTTTTAACCAGGTAAAAAAGCATTTACACAAGTCATAATTTACTATATAAATGTGTTCATACTAAGCCATTGCTTAACGGATCATGCATTAGTATAATTTGAATGACTTTCTCAAAACATTACCTGATGCTCTGAGAGCTTTTTGCAATAACTTCTAGAAGAGACACATCACTCTCCCTCACATACAAATACACATCATATACTCCCCCTCACTCCTCCTTACACACAACACTTGACATCCTCCCTCTCACTCCTCTTCACACACAACACATGACATCCTCCCTCTCACTCCTACTCACACACAACACATGACATCCTCCCTCTCACTCCTACTCACACACAACACATGACATCCTCCCTCTCACTTCTCCTCACATAAAACCCATTACATCCTCCTTCTCACTCCTCCTAACAAACAACCCATTACATCCTCCCTCTCACTCCTCCTTACAAACAACACATTACATCCTCTCACTCCTCTTTTCATACAACACATTACATCCCCCATCTCACTCCTCGTTACAAACAACCCATTACATCCTCCCTCTCACTCCTCCTTGCATACAACACATCACATCCTCCCTCTCACTCTCTATCACTTAAAAACAAACAGCACATTATTCCTCTTACTCTACCTTACATGTAAACACACCTTACATCCACTCACTCTCTCTCATATACAAACACATATGCATCTACACACAGTTCTAACTCAGGCAAATAAATAAGGACAGCACCACTACATGTATGTATACTTGAAATACAGAAACCTAACCTAAACAAAATACCTAAACCCTGTCCTTAATGTCTAACTATTATTCTCTCCATTACTCTAATACCTAAGCCAAGTAATTGCCCTGAGAACAGGTAATATTTTATATTATCCTGATGTAATCACAGTTTGGGGATATTCGTGTCCAATTTAAATAGTAATAACCATTTGCACAAACACACACCAACTGGGGTTAGAAAATAAGAAATATATCCCAGAAAGAGTCCAACAATGATTTAAAATGCAGAAATGGTTTCATGGTTACATTTGAGGGGGGTTGCTTCATGCCAAAGAGCATTTTATGGCCAGAGGCATTGAAGCTGGGATTAGAATGAAGAGTAGTAAACATAAATCACCAAGTCGGATTAGAGAATACAGGATTTCTCATTGGAAATCAGCAAATTAATATCAGTGAATGGTAAACCATCACCACCAATCAATTTTCTAGCTGCGTGGTAAACGAAATCAGCCACTAGCCCTTGATCAGAAGAGGAATAAAACATGTTGAAAAGCTATGAAAGGTAAAGATAAAGGATTAAGTGGAACGCAGGGTCGTACACAGAGGAACCCAGCCATGGCTCAGCTGTCGCTTGCAATCACAAGCTAATTGCTGCGCAACACCTCAGCTAATAGCCTTCAGCTTGTGGCCAGCCTAGCCATTAGTTGATTGCCACACGTGCTCTCTCTCTCATTAATATAAATCCCTGGGAGAAAAGAAATCATGGGTGAAACACAATATTTATTTTTTGGGCTATCCACCAGCACCCAAGCTCAGTAGGGACCCAACTCTTAGAAATCCTTAATGAGTCTTAATCAACCGCCAAAAACACCATTTATAATTCCATCTTGCTGACTAACCCGATTGCATGTTTTTGCAGAGATGGCACTTGTAGGGCTAAATATACTACATTCTAATTTACTGTTTCAGAACAGGGGTAATCTATCCATCTTTGTGTATGCGGCAAATATAATTCATCCCCTATACTTGTAGTATCTTGTCTAAGTTAAGTGATATATGATCCTCTTTCCTTGGTCAACTCTATTGTTATAAATTCATCAGCGGCCTTGTCACATTGCTCATTCTCTGCATGGCCAAGACGGCACTGTTCTTCATGTACCCACATTTAGCAAAACCTACAGCAATTAATAATATGCTGACTGCAGTAGTACACAACATATCATTTAGGGATTTGTAAATTCCAAGCAGATTATTACAAATCAATGAACAAAAGTCCTCTGTACCATCGTCTTTTTGGGACACATTTTTGTCCACATTGACACGAGGTGGATATAACACTGCATTTGGGACATTGTAGTGGACACTGTTTCCCACTTCATGTGTCCCATTGACACAACTCAGCAAACTCCCTTCCTTCTGCTCCTTGTTCTTAACGATGATGGACATGGCAACTACGGCAACTTTGTGCACAGGCATTAACAGAGAGTTCTGGACCAGTCGTTTCACATCGGGAGCCCACACAGACTTGAAATAGTGGAGCAGGTGCTGTGGAGTTGGAGCCCACACAGACAGCCTAACTCCTAGTCCATCCAGGGTAGATTCCTGCTTTCAGCTCGCCTCTCTGTCCACAGCTGACTTACAGGCCTAATCTCTTCTCGTGCTGCTTTGGCACCTGCCAATATGTCCTCGTTTAAGAACTCATCCAAGCTAATAAATGGCCATACTCTCTCTCACCATAACTGACAAACCACCAGCAGCCTATGGACTCAACGTAGAGGTGCTCAATCTACTGTGACAAAATTACATCTAGCACTGGCCATTCGGACACTACCAGAAGCCCATAGATGGGAAAAGAAATCATAGCCCCACAGGAACAGATTTGCTCTCTATTGCTTTCTAACTGTTATCGGGCTGTCTCACTCTGCGACAGTATTATCTGCTTTCTCTTGACACACTCCCACCTAGACGAGAACTAGCGGAAGAGATCTTCAAAGTCTGGGCCCTTGAATCAATACTAAATCAATGCAGTGTGCTTTATTGTGTCTGTGTGAAAGGAAGCCTTCTACATCAGAGAGGCCTGACTCTTATCACCTCACAACAATCAGGCCCATCACTCTAGAGAGTCTCATGGTGAGTTTGGTGCTGCAATGTCGACACAAAAGAAACAGTAACCATTTTAATGTCTCACTCGTATTTACCTGTCAATGTTTTTGACTGCAACATTGTAGCCTTCATATTTCAATACAACAAGCAGCGAATCAAAGTAACCTGCACTGTGCTGTATATCACCTCACAAAGTCATCAGCACAGATCACCTAACATTTCTTCAGTCTGCCAATTCATAGTTATTGTATATCTCCTTTAAGTAACTGTCCAGAGAAATAGCATTTTAAATAAAACAAAGTGTATATCGTTGAGAAAGCAGGGGGAAAGGTTGCAGGGGGAAAGCTGGAGAACAGGGAGAATTGGGACAGGGTATATTCCTGGAGAGGGGTAGAAAAATCTCTTAATAGGCATCAATGAGCTAAATTTGGTGAAGTGTTAATTTCGGATTTGACACAGGTCTGCTGGACGGGGTTGATTAATAGGGTTGCTTGTCACAGTTAGGCTGGCAGAACCAAGATATGACCCTCCTTCAATCTCCGTCCTTTCACTGCTGTCAATGTACATGTGGCTGTTCCAGACTAATCTTAATGTTTCAACATCCCCCCCCCCCCCATGAAAATAAATAAAAAAGACAAAATGTGATGTTGTTTTCTCTTTGCCAGTATAAGCATAATTCTAGTCATCCTCATTAATTCTGAAAGTTTGTTCGTTGGAGATAATAAAAAAAAAGAAATGCAGACATTGATTAGACTGGACAGAAGAATATTATTAGCTGAAGGATAGAAGGTACAAAGTAAATAAATGCACCTGCTAAGTTGGATATGGGTAGCAGAGCTGCTAAAACATGATCATCATTCAGCCCTGTTCACTCACAAGGTCAGGCCAGATGTTTTGTGTCAGACAAGGACAACAGTTTGTCAATAGGTATTTGTCTCTTTCCAAGAGGAGTACCAAACATACACACACACACTCACATATCCTTCCAGTCTTCCTCTTCAGCATCTTTGACCAAATCATATCCTGCAAAAAACATTTCTCGTTAGCTCTGCCACAAGGAGCCCTGCTGTGATGGGTTTTGATGACCACGGGAAATGTCCTGATGTCTGTATCATCTGCATATTGTCTCTGCTTTACACTGGGAGGACTTTGAAGGACATCTTTGAGTGATAAAACAAACAAATAATGGAACAGAGAACATATCATATATAACCTCTATACAGCAATTCCACGGTTACTTTTATTTGTGGAGATATTTACCCATTTGTCAGTTTTATATTAATGTGCAAAGCTTTACTGTTGTGTTACTTATATAAATGTTTAGAGCTTTACCATGGTGTCAGTTTGATGTTGATGTGAAGAGCTTTAACATTGTGTCAGTTCTATATTAATGTGTAGAGCTTTATCGTTGCGTCAGTTCTATATTAATGTGTAGAGCTTTACCGTTTTGTTGGTTTTATATTATTGTGTAGAGCTTTACGTTTAGAGTTTACTAATCATACATATATACTGTATATGTCTCACAAATACATGTTACTGCTCTGAAAATGTTAATAATTTAAATAGTCTCCAAATTTACATACGTCATGTCATATCAGAGCATGCCTGACATACCACTCGGATTACATCAGATACCAAAAATACACTGCTCAAAATAATTAAGCGAACACATGAATCACATATCAGGTCCCAATGAAGGAAATTAATTAAAGATCAAAATGTTTAAAGTACATTGTGTCATTTGTTTTAGAACAAAATGACGTAACGATGGTCAATGGAAACCACAAACCCCAACCAATTGATGGCTGAATTCAAACTCTCATTGAAAATAAAAGTAAACAACTGAAATCACAGTCTGTTACAACTTGCAAGTTGTTCAACCATAATGTGAATTTCAACGTATAATGTGACTCAGTAGTGTGTATGGCCCCTACGTGCCTGTATGCAGTCCAGACAACGTTCTGAGCATGCTCCTGATGAGACAACTGATGGTGTCTCTTCCCAGACCAGGGTCAGGGCGTCAGTGAGCTCCTGGAGAGTCTGATCTTTAATATATCTTGTGGTTCCACAACCATTTCGATGATAATTCGGATGTATGTTCGGGGTCATGGTCTTAGAAAGGTCCATTCATGACCAAACCTCAATCTCCAAGCAGAGGCAACCAGGTTTCGGGGCTAAAATATCTTGATATTTAATGTAATTATTTATGCCATCAATCTTAACAAGTCCCTCACACTACTGTTGTAGGGAAACAGCCCCAAAGCATAAATTATCTACCATCATGTTTTGGGCATCAGGTTTGTACTCGGTCCTCTTTGGCCACCAACCATGTTGATTGTCGGTGTGGCATAAAAGTCTTTTCAGATCACAACACACATTTTTAGATTTTGCTCCAAATAATGCTTACTTTGACTCAGTTTCGTGAACAGTACCAATGACTTCTTTAGTATACAGTACATAGGTATTTATCATAGATAATTCTTATATTTAATTAAAATGAACAATGTTGCTTTGTTACTTTCTGCTTCACGTAAGACACTCGTTTTTTTTTCTCCCGTCTTTTTACACAATACAAATGCCTTTAAGAAACTGTCAACCAAACTAGTTTTGAATCAAAAAGCAGGAAAACCCAGAAATGGAAAAGTAATGGAAGACAATGCTGTGGAATTTAATAGATATGCAGTTCTATTGTAAGTGGCAGATGTGTGGGTTGAATGAGCAGTGGCTAATGTGTAATGGCTTTCCTTTGAAGCTAGCTTGTACAGGAAGCACTAATTATTATATTGTAACTATGAAGTCTTAACCATAGGCAAATGTCCACTGCAGTAGTAGAGGTCAGCAACCCATTCAAAAATACAATGTGTGCAGTGAAAAATAAAGAGAGGGAGATAGATTTTCTGTTTTTTTTTCAATCACTTTTTCAATTATGAATGTGCCACTGACCAATAATTGACAGGCCGCCATTGTTTGGCCTTGATTTATTTATATAGTGTCCTGCAGAATAAATTGATCTATTGGTAACAATTTTTGTCAGCCTAATCTTCAAATTATTAGAGAAATCAAACCTTTAATTGAGGTAAAATCTCAGAAATGCAGAATCTTTCCAGATCATTCTGTGTTGTAAGATCATTCTAATTCCTCAACTGTGGACTCCATTCTCCAGCTTGTCCCATTGGTTTAGGTCAGGACACTGTCAGGGTCATTGGATTTTTGTGGTCAGTCAAAGAAATGTTTGTTTGTATCTGGAGGAACGCTTTTTAACCTCCAAGCAGAGGTAAATTACGTACATGTTCTGGAAACTAAATGTCCATGATGCCATGTTCAATACCAGCCAAAAGGTTGATATCACCTCTCCTAAAAATGCCAAGAATGTGAAAAAATTGTATTAGGCAAATGGTGGAAACTTTGGACAATGAAAATATAAATGAATGCTTTTTTAACATGTTCTTGCTTACTTCACGATTTTGCTATGTTTTTTTATAGTTTTGAGGTATTCTCCATTATTCTACAATGTGAAAAAATTGTAAAAATAAAAACCCTTGAATATGTAGATTTGTCCGAACATTGACTGGGGCTGACCATTAAACCACAGTTTTAGTACAAAAAAGCTAAAAATAACATCAAGTATTTAACACCATTCATCTTTGAAGTCAAATTGTCATTCTTATTTCGGTCTCCTCTGACCCTAGAACTCAGTATCAGTCAATGTTTGTAAGATGATTACCAAAGTTCTGGTGCTGACGTTTATATCTAGATGAGTATAGGGGCTCTCTCCTTCCAAGACATCTGTAAAAACGTTCCATCAGAGAGGTCTGATGAAAATGCAACAGTATTCTCTGCTTTCTCTTGACACAGTCCCACCTAGACAAGAACTCGCTGATCGTGGGCTGTGAATATCCTCATCCACTTTTGAATTGAGCTGATTCTTTGTTCTGACCCACTATAGGTTGTCCAAAAAGACCATGTGATTTTATCCTGATTATTTCTTAGATCATGGTCACCACCACACCTTAGAACATACGCACACATTTTCATTTAGAGGTGATCTTTACTGTAAATAGGGTTCTGCACAGAAAATAAGAAATAATATCACATTACAACAGCTGGTAAGTAGGTCTTTACATAGCTATGTAATTAGCATGGCATTTCATATTTACAGACTAACTACAAACAAGGCATTATCATCTTAGCAGAGGGAGGATAATTACTGCTGCCAGTCATGATGTAAGACCTTCTCCCGCCACCAGTGTATCTGATTGTACCCTGGCGCTACACTGTCTTGAATCCTTGAAGTTTAAATGACCTAAACATTCTCCAAACTGGGGATGGGAAGTTCAACTCCTTTTATACATTATGTGTTCTTCAGTAAAAAAAGAACACATCTGTCAGGTAATTACATTGATGAGTGATCTCTCCAGACCCGTCATTGCACGGTAGCAAGTTATTGTGGCAGCTTGGACATACATCTGTGAGGTCAACCGAGGTGGACACGCATCTCACAATTGACTGTCCCAAGTCAGCTAGGAGTCACTGCCATGAAGCAGTGCCTTATTCACAAATCAAAATAGAGAATAACTGGTGGAGAAAATTGGGGATTCAAGTAACAAAATGTAAAGGAATCGCTAGATTGGTAAATTAGGTCAGCTATTAAAAATCTTCATGATCATGTCCAGATTATGGGTCAATAAGACTTTGATCAAAATATAATAGATATGATATATACACATGATAGTATATATATATGCTTTTACAAAACATTTTATATTATTTAATTACATGTTTTATTGAGTCCTGTTGACTCTAGAGCAGACACAATATTCATTGATTAGTAAGAAATCAAGGCAACAATAATACACATTTAGAATGCACGATGTTTATTTGCCTTTTATTTTATAATAAAGCTCAGTCATGTTAAGCAGCTGTATCATCCAGCAATATGATTGCTGTTTGTTAATTGGGTAAGCTTCCTTTCATTAGTCTCTTTTAATCTTCACAAATACTGTAAGATTTATTGTTTCGCATCCATTAATATTGATAGAAGTGCATTTTTGACAGAAGTTAGACTTTCCATAGACCATGTATCAAAAGTAGCCTCAAAATTAAATGAATCAACTGAGAAAGGCACAGATCGAATGATGAAAATATATTGTTTAGACTGCTCAAATATAATAATCTTGGTAGACCTACAGCCTACGGACCAAACAATTGACAAGTTGACTAAATGGGCTCTCCCCGAATTTCAGGACTTTACAAATGAGTGACCAAACCTTTTAATATTACTTTAGGAGCCCTAATGTATACTGTGCTAATGCCCACACAGAAAAGTGCAGTAAAGTTAGCAAATCAAGCATATGTGTGAGGGATCCATCATCTTTGACCTTCTTCTATATTGTTTCCCTTCTTCCCTTCCATTTCCATACAAGTGAAACATGAAATAATGAATTCATGTGCACATAATTTGATTTGACCTGGGTTCTTACTTTTGTCAACAATGACACAAAATGTATATCTAAAATTGATTTCACATTTAAAAGGACAGGGCTTGTATGCATACCAACCATTAGAAAATGTCAAATATGCTAGTTCGTTAATTCTAGTGCACACTAATACCAGCATCCCATTTGTACACATGCGCTCAGATGTTGTGTGCATGATTGTGTGACTGAAGGTATTTAATTCAGTCCCATTGCCAAAGGTGTATAAAATCAAGCACCTATCCATGCTGTCTGCCTTTACAAACATTTGTGAAAGAATGTGTCGTTCTAAAGAGCTCACTGAATTCGAGCGTGGTACTTTAATAGGATGCCACCATTGTAACAAGTCAGTTCCTTCCTAGATATTCCGCGATCAACTGTAAGTGGTACTATTGCAAAGTGTTTGGTTACCACAGCAACTTAGCCACGAAGTGGCAGAACACATAAAGTTACAGAGTGGGGTCGCAGAGTGCTGAAGCACATTGTAACTGCAGACTCAATGACTGCAGAAAAACCTGACTAGCCCGCTCAGAGCCCTGACCCAAAGCCTATCGGAAATCTAGCACACTGGTCAGGAAATGAGGACTGTGTTGTATTTGCCCCACGCATACAAACTTTACATCTTAGGGGACACCAAAGCATGCTGCTGCATTCGCCAGGGGACTTCTCCTTCTTCCTTTGGTTCCAGAAGGGCCCTGCCCTAACAACAGTAATCTCCTATCCTCATTTAGAGAGAAAACTGGTAAAATGTTTCAAACTTAGAAACTCATAAATCTGCTACAAAGGATTAAAAAAAAAACCAGCTATGCTGTTATCTAAGCAGCGGGAACACCCAGAAGTTGATTGTCGCTGAGATGGTGTGATGGTGTCCTCACATTCTGTTGCAGCATAAATAGTCTGTGTTTTTTGGGATCCAGTTGACTTTTTGCTGGATGAGTTAAAAAACTTCTGTGTAGAAGATAAGCAAAGTATTTGCGAAATAGCAGTACACGGTTATTTAAAATGACTAAAACCCTATGTTGATGGTTATGAAGAAATATAAATATATACTCACTCTAGCTGTGATCCAATTTTGAACAAATTTAAAATGAAATGATTGAGAGGAAGGAGATTCATATTGGGTTACATATTTATCAGACCCAAGATCAGCAAATGACAGGAAATAGTTGTATGAAGTCTGCAGTAAAGTCTGCTTCTGGTTTACAATGTTTCAGAATACGTAAATCTGTTATGATAGATTTGTATGGCATTGCAGTTCATTGGTGACCATGACATAAATGTGTTGGGGTTGACTTCTATACATGCATCTTGATTAAATTGTTGCCTGAACAGTTAAAACTACTTAAAATAAAACCAATAGAAACAGTAGTTTGACTAAACATTGGTGATTTTTTTATTGAGAGTTAATGAAGATTTTTTTGTATTTATTTCCAACACGTTTCTGTTGTTTTAATTGAGATCCATGGACCTCTTCGATACATTTCATAAGAAAGAGAGAAACAAGGTGCTGGAAGATGATTGTAGCAATCTCATGTGTGTAGCCTATTGTCTGAATGGAAACTAGTGGCTAAATAAAGATATTGTTTTATGGTGGTGGGAGCACATTCAGGAGACAGATTTAACAATTCCTGCATCATTGCAATGATTTCTTCTGTTTTAAATATTTCAAAACATTCTTTTGTCTTCTCTTCTCAAGGTCTTCTTCATATTTGGGATTGTACAAAAGTATATCTGGATACTAATATGGTACTTTAATTTCTACCATGGTACTACTAGGGTACTTCCACCTATACCATGTTATAGCCTGAATAATGTAAAATGCCATTGTTTTAGCATTGACGTATGGTACCAGTTTTACATATTAAGATTTGGGTAATGTTATTAACATGCACCTAAATATAATCCACCTATGAAAAACATACCATGGTACTCTTAGCCCTAAATACTTCCCTTTTTGTAAATAAATAAAAAACATTCACCTTTTGCTCAACAGAATGCAAATGAGAGGGTCTTAATGAACCATGGTATAATCTATTCATAAAGGTAAACAAATACATTAGTGGTAATTCAATTATTGGAAGGGAAATATCAGCAGAGGACCGTTTAGTGGGTAAATCAATAAAATATTGTCAGAATTTCCAAGTATACCCACTGCCAAATAGCCTCCATTTAGTGTAACTGGAGAAAAGTAAACAAATACTGTAATTAATCTCTAACAGGAGGCATAAACTATGTCAGAGACATACAGAATTAGAGCCATCGAAGTAGAAGTGCTTGGCAAGATAATTTGTTTTGGTGCCAGTAATTTGTTATAATTTGAAGGAACCATGCCTAAATATAAAGTACTGGAACTTGTGGAAAGTGATATATCACCAGAATCATACACAGGTAGTGGCGCCAGAGTAGAGTTGACAGGTCTGAGTAAAACTGAAGAAAACAATATGTGGTATGACACTTTATTTGCATGTTTCATTGGTAAAGGGTTTTTACGATAAAAAGCTAACTTGACATGGTCGTGCAATTAGTTGTCCACAAACTGTAAAGGAAACGTACAATCAAAGACACGGAGATCAGACACAAATTGTTCAAGCATCCCCCAGACAGAAAGAACCATGCTGTTTGCTACAAAAGGAGGCAACTGCAAACACAGGCTGGCAAGCATGAGACTTGTTCTGTTGACAAACTCTGTGAGAATTCCAAAACAATAAGGACTCACTTTGTTGCTGACCTTTGAAAGTTTTGAGTCCTTCTGGAAAGTAAACCTTCCAAGAAAGTCTGCTTGTATGTCTTGCAGTGCCTCATGTGCACAATGCCATTTAGGAAAATATTAGGAGAGAGAAAATTATTCCATCAATACTTCCATTTTCTTCTGAGAGAGGCTGCATATTGCTCAATAAATATTAACTGACTCGCCTGGGAGTTGTGCTGAAAAGTTTGCATAACATGGCAGAAGTTTTAACATTTTGGCATTGATTTTGAAAATATGACTGATCTTACAAAAAAACGTTTAGTCTTTTAGTTAAGATCATATGAAGCCATGTATTATCACATAGTTGTTTGTCTCTTTTTTAAATCATAATGATAACAGAAATCACCCAAATGGCCCTGATCAAAAGTTGAAATACCCTTGAATGTTTGGCCTTGTTACAGACACACAAGGTGACACACCTTGTCAATTTCCCGCATCTGCTGCTTTTTTAATTTCAATTAGTGTCTGTGAATAAATAGTAAATTAGTTGGTTAACTCTGACGTGGATGCACTGAGCAGGCTAGATACTGAGCCATGGGGAGCAGAAAAGAACTGTCCTGCGTAACAAGGTAATGGACCTTTATAAAGATGGAAAAAGATATAAAAATATATCTAAAGCCTTGAAATGCCAGTCAGTACTGTTCAATCACTTATTAAGAAGTGGACATTCGGGGATCTCCTGATGAGCAAGGTCAGGTAGACCAAGAAAGATTTTACGCCACAACTGCCCGAAGAATTGTTTGGGATACAAAGATAAACCCACAGGCAACCTCAGGAGAAATACAGGCTGCTCCGGAAAAAGACGGTGTGGTTGTTTGAGCACACTACAACGATACCTGAACAAAAAGGAGCTGCATGGTCGAGTTGCCAGAAAGAAGCCTTTACTGCGCCAATGCCACAAAAAAAGCCTGGTTACAATATGCCCGACAACACCTTGACACCTTCCGGCACACTGTAATGTGAAGTGACGAGACCAAAATAGAGCTTTATGGTCACAACCATAATCGTTTTGTTTGGAAAGAGGTCAACAAGGCCTATAGTGAAAAGAATACCATCCCCAATGTGAAGCATGGTGGTGGCTCTCTGATGTATTGGGGGTGTGAGAGCGCTAAAGACCCGGGGAATCTTGTGAAAGATTATGGCAAGATATATGCAGCATGTTACACTTTTGGACTTTCCAGTATGACCCTAAGCACAAGGCCAAATTGACATTCCAGTGGTTACAGCAGAAAAAGGTGAAGGTTCTGGAGTGGCCATTACAGTCTCCTGACCTTAACATCATCGAGCCACTCTGGGGAGATCTCAAACGTGCGTGGAGGCGTTTTGCCAACATGAATGAGCAGCTATGCCACCTGCCTCATTGAACTATTAAAAAAGACTGCATGCTGTCATTGATGCAAAAGGGGGCCATACACAGTATTAAGAATGAAGGGTATGCAGACTATTGAACAGGGGTAATTTCATATTTTTCTCTGTTGCTATGTTTTGTTTTATGATTGTACCATTCTGTTATGACCTACAGTTGAATATGAATCCCATAAGAAATAAAATAAATGTGTTTTGCCTGCTCACTCATGTTTTCTTTGGTACAGAGTATATTACCAATTCTTCAAGGGTATGCAATGTTTTGAGCTCAACTGTGTGTATATATATGTATGTATGTATGTATGTACGTATGTATGTGTGTATTAATATTTATATATACATATACATTCTATATTAAACTAATTTCCATACTTTTGTAATTCATTATTACCTGAACAATCCCTGCTTGCAGTGATTCTGGAAAGCAGGATGATAAGCTTGGCTGACAGCAGTTCTCTACCTCCACCACTCACAAAAGAAGCCCCCTGTATCTTTAAATAGCAGTTCATGCTCTACCGCTACCTGACGGTAGCTCTATGGCCTGTATCTGTGGGCAGCAGAGGAGGCTTTCTGAAGAAGTCAGACGAGAGGTTTTGTCAACTGTCTCATTAGAATATTTTGCTAATATTGACAATCCTTGTACCGCAGGCCACATTTTTTGTAGTTGATTAATTATATAGGGTTTAAACAAAGCCCTTGGAAAAACTGTGGAAAACTGATAATTAAAATTGCTTCTTTGTATACCAATTAAACTAATAATAATAATACATTTAGCCAAAGTCAATTGCAATGCCACAAGCCTTGATAGCATGGTTAAATATCTATGGTATATTTCCCAACAAATAAGGTTTTGTCTCAAACTTTTTTGTTAATATCAAAGGCTTTTATTTCTCAATGAAAAGGTATTTTATGGTTGTCAGATGAATCGGCTTTCCCCTGACACCATAGCAACCAGTCAGCCTGGATGTTACAATCAAGGTGTTTCACATGATTCCAGGTTAAATCTCTGGGAAGTCCCATCTACTCTGGGAAGTCCCACAGTGGGATATATATACTAACAAAAATGACAACACCAACACAAAGGAACATTCAAAGCAAAGCCATAAATAATATTACCCAAACCACCCATCAGGGGGAAAATATGAAAACATTTCCAATGCTTTGCTTATCCCTCCTTGCACAGGAAATTCCATTCTTAAGAAATCAACTGAATTTGTCCTCAAAAACTGAGCATCTTGATGAGAAGGGCAACAAAAGCCCAGGTGATTCACAAATGTAGTCTTCGAGTGTTGGCGAATGTTTGCTAGAATGCATGTGAGAGACTGAAACAAAGTGTAGGAAGATTCATTGGTCTGATTAGACCAACATAGAGCTAGGCTAGCACGATGTGCAAGCCTGGCCCTGCCAAACATCCGGAGAACACCGTCCCAAAATGGGTGCAGCATTTTAGCCTGTTGAAGTCAACAAAAGACCTAGGTCCAAAACTCCTGATTATTTCATTTTTGATTTTATGTTGTAGCACTATAAAATTAGGAAAACGTTCAAGGGGAATAATACTGTACTTTTCAGATTCATTGTATCAGTAAGCCATGTCATGCATGATAACTGCATGATAACTGTACAAAAAAAGACCAGTGTACTCAATCATAACAACCTTCTTTAACAGTTGAGTGCTGCAATTATACAGAAAACAAATCACATACAGTTGTCATGTTTGCATACATACTTCCTCTCCTAAGTTGCTGACTGATTTTCTTTTCCTTTCTTTGAATAACAGATTCAGTTCTTCTCCAGGTCTGTAAGAGTATATTTATCTCAGTGAAAGGGTGAGGTAATAAACAATGACGCAACAGCAAATGACAGATACTGTCACTGAGTAAGCCTGAAAGGACGATGCATTGGTGCTGACCAAAAGCAAATATTTTGTGTTTGGATAATACAACGCAGCACAGCTAAATATAACTTATGGATCCTCAAATGAAATACACTTAGTCATTTTCAAAAACTTCACAAATCGCATTGCATATTGAAAATCGTTGATGTATTGCAGCACCGGACCGCTTTCTAACACAGTTTGAAAGCATGCGAACAGCATGGTTTGTGTGTAATTCATTAAGGCACCAATTCATATTATAAAGAATCACCATACCACTTGTTTTGTTAAAAAGATGAGGAGGTGGTGCTTGAGGAATGCATACATGCATAGATCGGCCATATGCAATTACAGTTAAGGCTCTTTCTCAGAAACAGAACAACAGCATGTTTCATTTTGTCATCTTAAAAAAATTTTAGCAATCGACTGATCCTTTAAGTAATACAAGCACATGATAGGTACATATCTCAAGTTTTAAGAGTTAAGTTAAATAGAGGTAATTTGTCACTACGCCCGCTTCTCATGTCCTGTGTGTACATCTACAATACAATTAATATAGAAAATGGATGGGGAAGCAGCGGTTGACATTCTACTGCTTACAGACCAAAACCACCCGCCAGGGTTATAATGGTACATAGGCAGAGTGAATTTGCTTTGCACCTGTCACACTGTGCACAAAAAATACATATACAGCGGTATTATCTGCTTCATGTGATGCTTAGGGAGCAACACTTCCAGATAATTCGGATTTATTTTCAAACAAAATGAACAGCTATGAAAATGACCCACTCGTGATTGTGATATGATTTCCGTTGGACTTTGATGATGCGTTTTGTGTGTGATTGAAATAATGTCAGGTTTAACGATGAATAAATACATCGTTGAATATATACACTTCCACTATACAGACATACTGTCGTTTTCTCTTAACATCCATCTTTTTTTTGGTGCTAGTACGCCCTTGCTTGAGCTATTGGTAAGCTGACTGAACAGTTATGCTTGTCAAACAATTAATAATTCGCAGTGTTTTTTGAATGTACCAGGACTGTGCCCCACAGTATGTAAATATACATGTTTATTATTGCAACGTGGATGTACTCAGCTGTGTAGAGAGACTACGAGTGAAAACGCGGCAAATGTGTTAATCACTCTGTGCGCAGGTAATCGCTGTGCTCAGTTAATCACCCTGTGATGGTTCATAATTGTAGTTTTCGCATATATACTGTTTTAATTTCAAGATAGTAACCAGTCCTTGCACTGTCAATTTGACCCACACACTGTTATACTTTTTTATTTAGTATATTACCTAGATTTTGAAGGTCAGTAAGTTCACTCTCTCCCTTATTTATAATTGGGGATGGCATTAGCAAAAAGCTTAAACTTGCCACACAAAGATATTTGCTAATTTGCCGCATTTATTGAATCCCCAAAACATATATTATATATCATATATATTAAAAGAATTATGTGCAACCAAATTCTGAATACGACTAAGTTAATATGTCTCAATAGCGTTTCCTGATTGGCTGAGCAGTAGAGGCTAAATAGTGCTGGTATTTTTATATCAACAGACATGTATTACTGACAGAAACTATAACTAGATTGATAGTGTGAACAATAACTAGTAAACGTGTGATTTTGATTCACACAACTTGTTTGGAGAAATAAAATACATACAAACATGAAGTTTATTAAAAGACTAAGCTTAGAATCTCTCCTCCAACCCTATTATTGTGGTAGTTAGCTACAGGATGTCATCCAAGCAGTGGCTTGCAATGACAACAAAGTTATACAGTACTGCATTATACTAGTACTAGTACTATAATACTAGTTTTGGAAGCCAATGGGCAAGCATTACTTTTACAAGGGATTTAAAAAAAATCTGACTTTTATCAAAACTGAAAGGACTTTTAACACCCAATTTCATTTGTGACTAAATGCAGATATGTTTACAAACGTCACCTTGTACTGACGATGTTTACACATTTACACAAGTATCGAAACCATAAAGGGCGGGGTAACCCTTAACAAAACGCTGAATTGATTTGAAGTAGAAATTCCTTATACAAAATATTGACTTGTGTTTGGCCACTAGGTTTTATGAAGACTATGACTCATTCCATTGCATACTCATACTTGGTTACTGATCCCATAACTGTCAGCTCAGAGGTTGAATTTGATAGTCAATTAATTTTGTTCTATTCTAGCATTGTCTAGTTGTATTCTATGCTAATGGTTAGCTTCACTTGGCAAGTTACTCATAAAATGTGCAGACAAACACCTATGCCTTTTTTTATTCCAAGTATATGTTATACTTATATACTTCATAAGTTATCATATGTATTTCCTCTGTCCCTGTAATTTGATGCTGCAGGTTATTTGATGCAGATTGACTGTATATCTTGTTCAAGCTCTCTTTCCCTAGCCCTGTGTTATAGCAATAGTGATTGTCACTGAGTGTTTTTTTTGCTTGTTCTTTGGTGCTGTATAGGCAATACCTGATGTAGAGAACTGACTCAAGATTACGTAAAGACCTGGGTGTCGATAAACTCTCCAGGGTGTCGATAAACTCTCCCGGGTGTCGATAAACTCTCCCGGGTGTCGATAAACTCTTCACTGCAAAAACAATGTGATGAAATGCCTGGTGTGTTTGGCGTTGCGCTTGGATTTCTATGCAATCCGAGCGCTGGCCGTTCAGCCCAACACCCGGAGATGATGTTAACAGAAAATGGGTGTTAATACTTTAGTTAATAAAAATGTATTTTGTCTTTAACGCTCCTATTCTATTTGAACACTAGGCAACGATTTAGAGCCTATTTGAATGTACTCTGAATTTTTCCAATAGCACTCTTTCTTCTAATATAACTAGTTTGCTCTTTGCATGGACAGTCATTTACTCTTGCAATGTAATAGACCCCTGATGGTACTTTGAATTAGCTTGGATAAGAGTCACTTTTGTCATACAGTGCAGGTCTGAGGAACATGGAGGCCTGGGCACTCAGTGTGATCAATAAGTGCCTCAGACCCAGGAGTGGATGCCAGTAAGGGGCTTTGATGTGGACCAAAGTAGAATAGAGGAGCCTTCCACCGGGAGAAAATTATAGTAAAGTAGCCCTCATTATTCCAGACAGCTGTCAGAGGGCAGCATTCAATTAGCAAAGAAACATTTGTCCGTTCGGGCAAACACGCGGAGAGTAAAAGCGAGGTGGCCGAGGCGGCCTAACAGTGAATAACTCAGCCTGTGCTTGAGTATAGCTCACAGCCCTTGCACCCACCCTCGTTCCCGTCTTCTATCCCTTCAATTATTAGGCAAAGCAAAATACATGAGACGAGGCCCGGGCGGTCACCGGACTGTCGTACGCTGTTTACAAGTCGGACGTCTATTACAGCGGGCCGTCTCAATATCGTTTGAGAGGGCTCACTGTTCGGATCGCAAACATCACAGAAATAGGCAAATGCAATGCTTCAACAGTGCATCAATCGCCAGCCAAGCTGGCGAGTTCCGAACTAATAATTCTATGCATCTTCTTTCCACTTTTGCACTGCAGGTCTAAGTTTTCCTTATTAGTATTCATGGCTGGTGAGGTTGCCAGCATTCATTTCATGTAAGTTCTGCTCTGCACCCTGGATCCAAATGTCTTTTAATCACTTTGTTCTGGGCGACGGTCCAGCCCAGAGGGCCACAGAGTGAAGCATTAAGGTTATGTATTAATACGATATGCCACACAACTACAGATGCTATTAATATTTCTGTCCTGCCACTCTGTGTAGAGCCAGGCAGAGAGAAAGGATGACCTCCAGGCCTCTACTCCACCCACCTACCAACCAATGATTTTTCAATCATCACAAAGATTTAGGCTTGTTCCTCTTATGGTTGCCAGGAACAACAGCCCACCGAAAACATCTTCATAATCACTGACACGTCGCACTGTTCAGAAGACAGCGTCTATCACTCTATATTTCAAATGTCTCAGACGATGTGTCCAAGGCTAAACTGTTTGTAATGACTGTTTTAGAGTGAGACTTCAAGTGGCACGTAATCCTCAACTGTGTAAACAGGCTAGGCATTGTCTGGAATACAGAAGGGTGGCCTATCAATCCACTGAGTCCATTGAGTGTAACTCTGCATTTGTAGGCCACATGTTCCAACATATGCCATTTGTTTGAACACATGTTCCAGATGACATTATTGTGATGAAAGTGCAAATACCAGGCAGAACTGCAGATGGCATATTGTAGCTTAGACTCTCTGCTTTCATTTGCTCACGCTTAATAACGACTTGTTATACCAGTGCATTTTCTAAACTGCACTGCATAGACTTCCCATCTTTGCACATTGAACACCAGTATCTGCCGATTCCGGTGTTTACTGTGCGATGATCGGAAGTCTCTAATTTCACAAAACCAAATTGAATCTCAACATTTTTCTATATCTTATCATCAGCTAAATTACTTAACTGTACAGTACCAGTTAAAATGCCATTTTTAAACATTAAAGTGAAAGTGTTTCCCGACATTTGACTGGTAATGACATAATAACATAATAATCATCATTTTGACACAATAATCTGTTCCTAAAATATCAAACTACAGCAACTTTAACCAAATAGGATCAAAAGAATAACTGATGCAACATTTAGCCTACTAGAGAAAAGCAAGAAACAAGATGTAAAAAGTAAATGTCTTTTACAGGAAGATTTAATACAAAAGGAAAACATGGAATGATTTTGACAAGTAAGTGTGTAGACTTTGAACATTTTGAATGAAGGTGTCTTACATCTCACTCTGTAACCAGGGGCTGTGGCAGAATCATTGTTCATTCTCAGAATAGCACGACTCTGGTTATGATTCCGAAAAACTTAACACCTGTAAATCGTGAAAAGAAATCATAGCTACTACTCAATACCTTTTCAACTACAATATTAAACATACTCACAGGGGCCACACTGCATCCTACAGCAGAACACATGGATAGAATAGACACCAGAATATATGATTCTGACCCCCCTTTAAAAAGTTTTTTTTAAAAGGCGTTTTCTATGCCTTGCTTCTTTCCTAAGTTTCCTCCCTCCTCACCATTTAAAGGTGGTTACATATCGAAAATTCACCTTATTTCACCAAATAGTTCAGTATTCCAAGCTCTCCAGAAAGTTAAGTCAGTGCCCTACTATGCTAATAGTTTGTGAACAATCAAATCTTAGATGTTTTACTTTATTAAAACATTGTTTTATGTTTTACATTATACATGCATAAGTTATATCTCACATCTCCCCATCTTTTTAAAAACTAGGATTGGCATTTTTTGTTTCAGTGGACAACTCTTTTTATGCATCCCTTGCAATATTCCAGGCATCTCCAGGCATCAAGTATTCATTGCATCCAAGGGGGGGGCCTTCTGCTGAGCTCGATACCGACCCCCTGATTTGAACCTGGTGTCTTGGAAGAGGCTAACATCTAAAACTAGCAGGGCAGGGTGGCCCGAGGACCAGGGTTGAGCACCACTGGCTTAAACTACCATTGTCCACTCCTTTAAAGCTGTCATTGCGCTTTTTGCTTTATGAGCTATAAATTATCAGTGACGTTTTTTTTTTCTTAGAGAACGTCTACCATTTCCACTACTACTCCCTTGTTACCTTTTATATCTCTACTACCTGTTCCATTCCCAAAGGTCTTGTATGTATGTGTGATTGCACTCACCCATGTCTCCCTTCTAACCAGGGGCATTGTCAGCTGGTCAAAAACAAACGAACACATAGAGCCCAGCCTCTGAAGCCACACATTCAATGTGCGTGATGCAGAAATGTAACTTGCTGTTACTGTCAAGGAATGTTAGCTAATTGATTTTAGTAAGCTAGAAAATGGTGGGTATGTGATTAATATCAGCTACTGTAGCTAGTCTTGTCTATGACTCTTAAAACAAGCCAGCCAACTTGAATTTCACAACATTAAATAAATTACCATGATTTCCCCTGGGATATTTAAGGAAGAATGGCCAGCCATGCATGAAACGAAGCAATGATATGCAGTTGTATGAAGAGGAACACTTTATTTTGGTACAGAGACAAGAAGAGCCAGACACAGCAAGTAGTAAAAAGCCAGTCAGACAAATGGACATGTTTCACATCGACTTATTGAGCCCACAAAAAAATTCAAAAAACATTGAACTACTTCCTCTACAGTGGCTTATCAGATCCACGGTACCCACACAAACATACATACATAACTACAGCACACTACATAATACTATCAAATGTATTTTGCGTTGTTAATATCCTTAGTGAACATACTGCTACGTTATTTTAACATACAGTTGCATTCTTTATGGACAGATAGATACGTATATAAATAGATCTAGATACACTCATTCATTTATCTCAAAGTGGAAATGCTGGTGTTGCAGACATAAGTGGACACAAAAAGATACAACTTGCGGAGTGTACCTGCCCAAGTGAGTTAAATTAGGCAGCATGTTCAATAACGTGACCTATGCAGTATTCTTAATGAAACAGTATGTATTCAAAATAAGGTAAAACTCTGATTATTACATCAACTAAAATGGTTATAAATTACACTACCAAAGCCTTGACTCTAAAGTCCAATTCTATTGCTCTATGTAAGCGTTTGCACACCTGTGCAAATCCAAATCCTACAAAATGAAATTATTCTCTACTTCCCCAAAAATGGGGATGTTTGGACAAATTAGAAATGTCCACCCTGAGTAATTCGGTTATAAAAGGTGTTCCTTTTTGCAAATACCTTGGAATTTGGTTAGATGAAAACCAACATTTTTTTGAATGAAAACACTGTCAAAATACTTTTTGAATGTGTGTATGTATTTCCACAGAGAAATATACCAAACCTAAGCCGAAGCAGTGTTCAATCATCAGAATCATGCTGAAAGAATCTTGCATCAGTTGGAAATGGTTCAAAATGTGACGGTGTCACGGTACCGTCGCAGGACGGGACCTCCCCTGTTCGCGTAGCCTTCCGGCGTTCGACGTCGCCGGCCTTTTAGTCGCCATCGTGTGTGTTGTGTCCTGTTTTCCCCATGTCCTGTGAACGCATCCCTCCCTGAATCCTGACAGGTGCTGCTTGTTACCACAGTACTTAAGCCCTTGTGTTTCTCGTCTCCGTGTCCGTGATTGTTTCCTGTGATATGTGTGCAGCTACACGCTGTGTCTAATGTACGTACCTAGAGTACTTTGGAATATTTAATTGAAGCGTTATATACGCAAGTTGGTCAGTAGTGAAACGGAATAAACCGACTACCTGAACCTACCTCCCTGCGCCTTGGTCTGTTTACTTCCACAAGCATCACAGAATCACGGACCTA
>JACXGK010003722.1:9594-43097 GCA_016801125.1 Novumbra hubbsi
CCCCCCCCCCCCCCCCCCCCCAGTTTTATAGTGTATTAATATAATGTTCAGTTTTCGTATATCAAATTTCTTGAAATACATTTTCGGGTAGGAAATTCTCTTTCAGTATAAAATCCTGAGCTATTTATTAGTAATTTCATTATTAAACATAACAATCATTAAAACTAAATTCCAGAAGCATTTCATGGATTGGGCATGTTTGGTTTGTTATTAGGTTTATGCAAAAGAACAACCCATTTGCTAAATGCAAAGATTCCCAAAAATCTGCTTTAGAAACTAATTTTCTCTCAGATCCATGGCAGAATGTCGAGTCACGGGAAAGAAAACTGTCTAAACAAGTTTTTCCCTGTGGTGTTTTGACATAGTAAACTAGAAACCTCTAGCTCAGGTTAAATCTGTGGCAATTTACTACGCCCTGTGATACGTCACAGAGAGTGGAGTGGAGACTGATTTTGATTAGAGGCTCACCCGGGAGTTTGTACCTTTAAACAGGTTAGCCAGTCTAAGTGGGTTAGTAAGTCTAAATGTGTTACCTGCCGCTCCACAAAAAGAACTGATAGGCTTTATTTTAGAATGTCATGGTGCTATAAACAGTGTTCTTTTATAGTCTTTGGATTCAATGTTTAGCACTTGATTTAGCAATAAGGCTTGATAGAACCCATACATTTTTGTGGATGAAACGTAGCTACGGCTGTTCTTAGGCACAGCGCAAAGCAGGTTTATTTGAGGCTAAATGTGTTGGCAGACTTGCGGGCGATGTGGGCCGCTTAGTTTTATTGAAGCCTAGGAGGATGAATACAAATCTGAAGCATGCGAAGGCCACTCAACCCCATTTTTTTCCGTCACTGTTGACCAATCCCATTAGAAATAGTAGCCTGTGTAGTGATACGTCTTCGTATGATTCTCAACAGCGGGAGCTCTCAGTGATTCTCCACTGGCTGTCTGAAAAGCCTTTAAAAGCAGCATCAACAATTTGGGTCAAAAGTGGCATAGAGGAAGATAATTGAAGTGATAAAAATGTGAATTTGAAGTTCAAATAAACATGAAGACATTAGCTTGTAGCCACAAAGCATCTTTAAAAATTAATAATTTTCCATAAACTGCTGATTCAGTTGTTGACGTGTAAATAGAAGAAGAACAAAAAACTTAATCGGTCAGTCCTGTACTAGGCTGCAGTCTACAAAGATGGTTGAATTCTGATATTTGTCTCTGATCTTATCTGATCAATCTCTCTTTTTCTTGCCCTTCCTATCTTGCGGTTCATCCCCTGTCATTCAGATACCTTGTAGTTTTGTAGCCAAAATGCAATTCTTCATCTCTTCCACAGAACAAATACAGTATTTGAAATTCAGGAATGTAGCCTAGTTCTCTCACACACAAAGTAACTGTTCGTTACGTCTAACCTCTTGTTCTTCACCCTCCCAGGGTCTTTACTGGAAAGCCAAGGTGCTCCTGGAAATGGGCGAGACGGACGACTCACTGCAGGTGTTCCTCCACTGTCTGGTCCTAAACGAGGACTTTATCTTGGCCAAACGGGAGGTGGAAATGGTGAGACGGTGACAAGGCCGTAGAGGGAGTTGGAAGATAAAGCAATTTAGTTGTTTTATTGTTCTTTTTACCCTTACACTTTATACCCCAAAATATGTAAACACCCATATTGAGTTCTAGTTGTTTCAACCACCACCATTGCTCACGAGTGCATAAGATTCAGCACATAGCCATGAAATCGCCATTTGGCAGTACAATGGGTCGTACTAAAGAGCTCAGTGACTTTAAACACTGTCATAGGATGCCATCTATGCCACAATTTGTGAAATGTTTGCCCTACTAGACCTGCCCTGGTCAACTGCAAGTGCTATAATTGTGAGGTGGTAGCATCTATGATCAACGACAGCCCAGTCAAGCAATGATATTCCATATTAACTCATAGAGTGGGGCCGCTAAGTGCTGATGCATGTAGTGTGTAAAAAGAGTTGCTTCACTTACCACAAAGTTCCTCTGAAAGCAACATCAGCACATGAACTGTGCGGAGCTTCATAAAATGCAGCATCACATCGACATGTGCAATGCAAATGTGTTCTCAGCAGGGATTATTCACAGAACCGTGTTCAACCTCGTCCAGAACAGAAGGGTTTAATTTAAGGGACCACTGCAAATTGAACCCTTTGGTTCCTCACTAAAACATTATTTTCCTGTTATTTTTGGAATGAACAAGGTGCAGTGGTCTCTTAATTTTTTCCAGAGCTGTACATGTGATGGTTGGGTGTCCATATACTTTTTGCAATATAATGTATTTGACCAGCTAACTTAGTTAATTTACAGCAACAATCTATAAATTAGGGTAAACTGTCTTTCTACGGGACAGAACCACATTCTTGAACTAATATGCATCAGCCCCCTAACCCCCTTTAGCTCTATAGTCTTTTTTTATGAGAAGCCATGTATTATCTTTTGACTTGTATTTACTGGAACTGATTTGCTAAGCATTCATGAAAGGAAACATTGTGGGCCTAGTGCAGGCTAGCTAGCCACGTAATTATCCTGAGCACCAACCTAATGGAATCAAGCCCTTAGGTTGTTGTGTGAAAAAAGCTAAATATTAGCATGGCCTTGCTGACTGAGTCACAGAAATTATAGAGATGAGAGGCTGTTGTCCAAAAGCGAAGAAAACCATAGGCCTGTGTGCATGAGACATTGTGTGTTTTGCTTCCATGACAAATCATGTATCAGATTGTGTACAGAAATTTTAGATCACAGAATGTGATCATTTTGGCGACCCCTCCGTTTTGCAACTTCTTTTAGTAACACCTTGTTTCACAGTTTGCTTTAACCACTAATCAATCTGGTATTTACTGTAGTAACGGCTGGTGCTTTCTGTTTTTTGTTACAATGACTGTCTCTGGTGTAGGATTTCTTTAATAATAATGTGATTGTGCTCTAGTAACTAAACACAATATTGTGTCTCAGTAAATTCCACATAACTAGCAGGCAGAAAAATATAGCATTCAAATCATATGTTCATCTCCTGTCATAACAACCTGGCGGTCTACACTAAATGATGTGTTACGTTCTCAGTTACAGTCTATAATCAAATTACCTAAATCGGCTCACCAGTGGGTCAACCCTTGTGACTCCCATTCCGTAATAACATAAGCCCTACTGTCTCAGACAAAGTTACGTCCTCAATGGCGCCCTACTCTTTTTGGCCTTGGTAAAAATTATAGCACTGAATAGGGAATATGGTAGTATTTGGGACCCTAGTAAATCACTGTGACAAGGCAGGGTTGCATAAGTTAGCAAACTTGTCTTGTGGCTATTGCGCATGTAAGTGTGGCACAACAGCTATTCCCAGTAGGCCTTTGTGGAAGTGAAGGTATAATTCTATGAGTGACCTTAATGAGGGAATTATTAGTATTTTTTTATTTTAGCTAATAAAAATGTTGCTAGGGGTAGCTAGAAATTGAGCAGTAACAAACATCCAGTTTAGCCAGAGCCAAACACTTATATGTTACATATTGCAAACAGAAGCTTGCCTGCTAGCAGCCTACCACACCCATGTTACTTCAGTTAGCTTGTGTAATAAAATTTGATTTATCACAACAAACGTATTGAATGTCGGGTTAGTAAGACTGCTCAGCAGTACACGCAGCTGAAGATGTGCCTCATTTTTCAAGATTGACAGATGGTTTTCCATGAATTATTAATTTGGAATGTGGTCTGATCGTAATCCCAATCAGGATTTCCAAGTGTGTGTCATATTTTTCTTGAGGAGTGAGCAAAAAATAGGCCTTTGAAATGTAATATATTAGCAGTCTTGACATTTCAGAAAAGTGATGTTTGGTTTGGCGAGTGCCAGCCTCTACACCTCCAGAAGGTTATTGTCTGAAACTTTCAAGGTAAGATTGAATAGATCTAGGTGTGTAGGATTGGCTCTGCATGATGTTTGTATGGACAGTATTATGTGGGGAGGTAAAAAAAGCACACGTTTAAATCAAGAGAAAGACGAGCAATCCTAATCCAGAACACTGAAAGAAACATGAATTTAATGTATTGTTTGTCATTTATGTATCCTTGACCATATCTCTGGATTTTTCTTGTGATTGCAATTGTCTAATTGCTAATTGAATGCGTTCCGCAGATACTGCATGACCTGCTGTCTCCGTCCGGCGAGAACTTGAAAGTGGGCCTGAGGGAAACGGCGCACATTACCTCGCCACGCCTGCGCAGTAAAACGCTAATGACGGAGGCCCAGGCCAAAGCCTGGCATCCCGCCCTGAACCTGGCCCGCGCCACGTCGTCCCATCCTGCCAAGGACACCCAGGATGCGGTACGAAATGGACTGGTGTAGTTCGGGGAAAAATCATTCCCAACTCATGGCTAATCACAAAATCTTTTTTATTTTTCAATCTTTTTCCTCCACTTCCTTTTTTCGTTCCTTTCCTCTCTTTCTTAACTTTCTCTTTGACACCATTTTCACTTTGTTTGTTCTTTCTCTCCATCTTTGCCCCACCTCCCCCTCCAATTCTGTCCAGTTGGGTGGTTCTGAGAATCTGGAGCATTCTGGCCTCAGCCGCACCCACTCGCTGCGAAGGAACAGAGCGGAACGCAGTCTGGCCGTTGTGTCGGAGGGTCTTAAACGTGTATGTTCCGCACCCCAACTGGGGGACCAGGAGAAAGGCACGCTGCTGAAGAGAAAGCTGTCCACCTCCGAGGGTGGACCACACGTATTGTACAGCCACGGGAGCAAGCATAAGAAACAAGGAGGTGATAATACAAGCCACTATTGCTTGTAAAGCTTCTAGCACTAAGTGATTTAGTTAATTTGTAATTAAGAAAAAAAGCCTTTTTGTATCGTCAATGCCACTGATGTTTAGGGAGAAGTTTAGTTTGGTTGTGGGACAAGCAAACGCCTTTAAATATAAAAAAAAAAAACAAATAGAAAATTGTAATACTTATAATCTAATGGATCGCATGCTTTTCTTTAGCTCTGAGCGCCCGAACACTGGTGTAAAATGTCTGACGTTCTCTTGATGCCCCTATCTGTAGAGGTGGGGGTTTCGTCGAGCCCCGGAGCCTCAGGCCAGGGCCACAGAGAGCTACCCAGGGACCTGCTGGACTCCAGCGACCTGGAATGTTCTCTCTGCATGCGGTTGTTCTACGAGCCGGTGACGACGCCTTGCGGTCACGCCTTCTGTAAGAGCTGTTTGGAGCGCTGTCTGGACCACACTCCCCAGTGCCCTCTTTGCAAGGAGAGCCTCATAGAGGTAGGGTGATGACACCAAGTAGTGCTGTCCTTGGAACTAAAAGAAACACTAACACTAATTAGGGAATATAGAGCGCAATTTGCTGTGCTGATTGAGAAACTTAGCTTGGGCGACACGGTAGAAATCGAAAATAAAGCCTTTTTGTTCTTGTTTTCTTGCGGTCTTCCTTGCTTTCTTCCTTTATATTTTCTCCTTCATTCCTCCTAGTATCTTGCAGCCCGAAGGTACATAGTGACCCGTGTGCTGGACAGAGTGATAAAGCAGTACTTGCCTAAAGAGCATTCGGAGCGGCTCCTGGAAGAGGCCCAAGAGCTCTCAGAGTGAGTTTTCCCCCTAACATGGAGTGAACCTAGAATGTCCATTCTAGTTATTGTGTTTCTTCACTCTGATCCCGTGTCCCCCTGTCTCTAGTTGTCTGAATTTTTTTAAATCAATGTAGCAAATATCATGTGAATCAGAAACCAACTTTTTTGCGCCAAACGGAATTTTATGATTACTTTTTCAGAAAGGTTCACGTTTTGTTCTGCCTAGTCTCTGTAAAGCATACGTGAAGTGTTCCTGTTAAGAAATCCGGGGGTTTGGAGTGACTCCACCTTGGCTGAACCTTTTCCCCGCCCTCCCCCAGTCTGAAAAAGAACGTGCCCATCTTTGTGTGTACCATGGCCTACCCGACCGTGCCTTGTCCCCTGCATGTCTTTGAGCCGCGCTACCGCCTCATGATCCGCCGCTGCATGGAGATGGGCACGCGTCAGTTTGGGATGTGCATCAACGACGCAGAGAAAGGGTAGGCAGACCACACGGTTCGGCAGTTCCACTTACACAGAATATTCAAGGTACCCGGTACAAACACACGGCCCCTCAAACCTATGATTATGAGAGACCGGGCCACGCACGCAATTTTACCTCAGTGACGTAGAGTCACCACAGAATGACAAACATGAACTAATCGCGAGCATTCCCGTCCAGGTTTGTGGACTACGGCTGTATGCTGATCATCCGGAGCGTCCACTTCCTCCCAGACGGGCGTTCTGTGGTAGACACTATAGGCGGGAAGAGGTTCCGGGTCCTAACCCGCGGAATGAGGGACGGCTACTCCATCGCCGACATCGAGTATCTGGAGGATACCAGGGTAATTTCCTCCCTGTCTCTCGAAATACCATGGATGGTTTGGTTTTTATACCTTTGTTTCACATAAATGGAGATAATTATATGAATGTTGTGTGTATAATCTATAAGTAGGATTACTGTCATACCTCAGACTACTATGAAAGGGAGGGTTTTGATTACATGGGTTTCATATCTGCACATACATCACATGGTGCACAATCTTGGCTCAACAGCACCACTTTTACAGCTAGTGGTCAGAAAATCCAACAGCGCATACTATTAAGCCAAGCAACATGACGGCGATATAACACAGACGGATTGTTTTGTCGTTTGACAGGTGGGAGACGGTCAGGAGCTGACCCAGTTGGTGGAGCTCCATGACGCTGTGTACGAGCAGGCACGCGCCTGGTTCCAGAACCTCAAGAACCGCTTCCGCAATCAGATCCTGCAGCACTTTGGCCCCATGCCCGAGAGAGAGCCTGACATCCAGGTGAGAGCTGACAGAACAACCACGTTTCTTTAGTTCGTTAGCGCATTTGCCCTTAGTGAAACTGAACAACTAGTGTTCTGATAGTCCCCGTTTCAGGCTGATTTCTTCCGTTTGGTTCCTAATTGTAAAAGGCCCACAGGAATGATCTTGGCTAATGACGCGTTAGAGAGCTGCGTGACGTGCTGTACTGCTTATCAGAAAGGGAGCGTTTGGGGTAACTCTAATTGTTAGCTAATTCTATGGAGATAACTGCTATCTCACAGGGGTGTCCTTAAGACAACACCCCCTTCCTACCACGCCCTTTCCTCTAATTCAAATGAAAATGCTCACACCCACACACAGATGGACAATAGGACAAGGCTGTCTATTGGACCCGATGCATTTTCATTGAGTATTTGGAACAGGGCAGTTTTAAGTTGGGATGAATATATGGGATGCTATATATGGAGATCTGGAGATGCACTTTCCAAAATGTTCGCTAACACTTCCGCCTTCCAATTTTAAAAAGTGTGCGCTAGAATCCTTAGGCGTGTATGTGTGTCTGTTAATATATCCAGGATGAGACGGGGATTACTAAACGGGCACCTCTGACACGCAGACTCCCAATAAGTGACTGATTCGTTTCTAGAGGCTTTGGATTATAGCTAATTAGCTAATAGCTATTATAGCTAATTCACCGCATCAGCCGTATTCAGTGTTCTTTGGGTCAGTTATATAATGAAGCTGTTAGCGTCAGTTTGTAGATTAAAAGCATTGTAGGTACATGTGCGTCTGTTAGGACCGTTGCTGTCTCCCAGTTGAGTTTAGCAAATTAAATGGTATTGTTAAGTCCGTAAAGTTTTTAAACCTGTCCAATCAAGAAGAATAAACCGTAGTCTCGTTTAACCCACGTTTAAATTGAAGTTGTTTCCAATAAACTTTCTGATGGGACGTTCCTAGTGTCAGGATGTTCCCGCTAACACCCCCCCGCGTGTGCTTTTCCAGGCAACTGCCGATGGGCCGGCGTGCTGCTGGTGGCTCTTGGCCGTGCTGCCAATCGACCCCCGCTACCAGCTGTCTGTGCTCTCCATGACCACGCTCCGGGAGCGCCTGGTCAAGATCCAGCACATCCTCTCCTACCTGCAGAGCATCCCGGCCGAGTAGAAGTTGAGCTTCCAACACTGAGGTGGCTCAAGGACCTAACCCAAGGGAAAAGTTTTTTTGTGGCTGGTCATTGCAATTGAAGGCGATTTGACAAAAATATATATAGTTGATGAAGAACACCAATGGATGACCCGGTAAACAGGATAGATTTGCAGATAAATTTTACTGCAACTGGTGCTGATACAAGGCTGAGATCCCATACCACCTCTGCGGTTTCCATCCCGCAATACCGACTACCTCCTCCCAGACATCCAGAACCTTCCGCCCTCCCCTCCTGTGCCACCGTATAGACCTGGCTCCCTACTTTTGCCTGAGACACCAATGACCCATTTGTTATTTATCCGCCGCGAGACACGTGTCTGCGTGTCACCTGGACCAGGAAACCTCAATTAGACCTCTCGCCGAAAGCACATAACACTTCTGTGCCACCTGCGAGGCCTAGCCCCACCCGCCCCCCCACATAGAAGTGAAAACGCCAAGCCACAAGGTCACGGCTGCGCACTCCAGCTAGGCTACATCTGCAAGAGGCTGAGAATGTGTTTTATTTCTTGATATGTGTTCCTCTTCGCCTGTCTCTTTTTTCAGACTTTGTAGTAGTGACCAAGGTCAATACGGGTCAGGTTTGTACCCTCCTGTGGCGAACTTGTCTCTTTCGATTTGGCAGTGGCTGAAATAGGTGGCTTATCTCTGTGTGTACACATGATAAAAACGAGAAAAGCCTTCCTGTCAATACTCCACCACAATGAGCTCAGAGCCACCCTGTAAGTAGAGAGATGAAAATAGATTGATGGTGATTGTCCCACTTAGCCATCTTAAGATACATTTACTAACTGTAAGTCACTCAGGATATGGGCGCCTGCGTAATGAGTCAAATGCTAATGTGTAATAAATCAGATCATTTGTGTCTTCTGCTGAAGACGATTTTAGCAACTGTCTCTCGGTTGACGGCAGGGCTGGATGGTGGATGTTTCTACATGTGGAGGTGTTCTCTGTGTAAAGCAGGTGGAAACTGATTCAGATCGAGTACTGGGGTGTGTGGAGGAGGTGGATGAATTGTACATCGGTTAGTGGTAACCAGTGAAGGAAGTGGCTTCTACAATTGTTTATGCACACCACTATGCCCAAGAAGTAGGTAGGTGCTTTTTTAACAACACTGAAAACAAACAAAATAGAGGGAAGCTGACATCTTTCCGGTTCCTTTTCATGTCTAGCAAACGCACAACTCCTTTTATCACCGCCACCTGGCGAAGGACACTTGCGAAAAAGAGAAACATATCCTTTTCTTTCTAAATCCCCAGTGTTTTCCTTTTCTTCCATTTCCTTTATTTTTTCTTCCAACCCATCAGAAAGAAAAGCCTTGCAATGGCCATATGTAGTGTCGCTACAGACATGGAATGGTGGTGTAACGAAGCTCACAACATCTGTGCTCTTAACCCTTTTTTCCTCTGCTGAAAGAAAGGCACTTTTAAAAAATCTAAACTTCCAAAATACGTTTTTTTTTGCTTTTGTTGTGGTTTCTTTGTGATCTGTAACCTCTTGAACCACTAAAGCTTAGGACTCCTGTTGATATTGCAGTGGGGATGTTGTCCATTCTAAGTTACCTACTCCAGAGCGAGACTTTAACAGTCGTCCATGTGACTGGAGTTCCAGTCTTTCTTTCAAGCCAAAAGTTCCAACTTCCTGTTTAAATCCGTTGTAAACTGAAGTAATTTTGAAGGACAGATATAACTATATATTTTGACTGCTGGGGAACTTGCAATATTTTTACACGGTAATGTTTCATGTATCTGATTTCACTACGAAGGAATATTAGGTGGATGTATCCAGTGGGGCTAGACTTTGCGGACTGACTTTTGCCTTATGCCATTTCAGCATTGTACTATGAACTGTGCAATGCATTGGATTAATTAGCATTTTTTTTGTCATAGGCATTATTGTAAATTCTTCGTTTCCTTTGGTTGCCTGATGGTGTGTTTTAAGTATTAAAATCCACACCTGTGTTTTGTGTAAATCATTTGTAAAAAAAAACAAAACACTTTTTTATTGTTTCTGAAACAGGTTTTGCTTTCTGCTTTAATGTTTAAGTTATACATTTTCAACAATAAATGCTAATTTTTTTTCAGCTCCAAAGCTCAAATAGTCTCTTTTGTATGGCTGGATTGAATCCCAGTGTTATTGTTTAGGATTTATGCCATTCATTCTTGGTACATCCAGTACAATCTATCCACAAGGTGGCGACCAACACCCACCAACTCCAAGTTATCTTTGCTTAACACTAGTAATTTTTCATAACTCACTTTTTGCCCTCTGCATGTATTAAATCCTAAGTATTGTGAGAAAAAATTTGTTGAATCTACATCTTACAATCTTATATATTGGGAACCAATTGCAACACCTGAATTTGAGCTACAAAAAGCATTTAGATTTAATGAACATCTAGTACAGAAATTATGAACAACTGCCCTGTAATGACACAGTAGGATGATCTTTTTTTATTTGGTTCCCTGGATACCATCCACACGTCCTGTTCGGGATTTTTGGTGTGACGACTGGGGTGACTACCTTGATGACAGCATCATGACAAACTCTGTAGGGGGAGGACAGAGACAGAGCAGATGTACTAGTGATTAGAACCGGCGGGGGCCCAGATATTACAGGGAACGAGATAAGCCTCAACCCAATGCTACATCTGCCCTCATTAAAATGCATCAGAGACCAATAGCCCTCACCCTGGTGAGATAATAGTGACATCCTGAACTGCAGTTAATTAAAAATGCTCGGAGACGATTGGTTTGCTGGGACTAAGTGTAGTGCCTTCACGGGGGTGGAGGCATGAAAATGGAACCATTTTAGTTTTGAGGGTGACCCTGTGTTTTACAATTTCATGGCAGTACCTGGATTACCCATTTACAGAGTGCCTTCTATTCAAAAAAGCTATTTGCTAGTTACAACTAGGTACACCGTGTGGCTGTGTAACAAAGAACATTTTTGGCCTTTATGAATTCAAAATAAACCCAATGACTGCTTCCCGCTTCTCTGTTTACGCAAATTCTGTAAATCATTCGGCAAGTGGAGTGTCACCGATTTCAGGGCAGTTGGGGGCACACACAGCGGTTGTCCCGCATGTCAATCAAACAACCGTTGATTCTCCTGTAAATCACAATGTGATTTCAGCCACTAGTAGTCATTAGGCAACTATTGGTGCTCCCATTCACCATTTTGGTCCATTCATCATATGTATATGTTGTGCCCTCTCTCATTTCTGCAATTCCAAATCACGATTATAGCCGTGCCTCCTAGCAACAACTCCACAGCAGGTGCCAGGTAACTGAAGATCCAAAAGAAGCACAACTCATATCAAACTGCTTGCTCAACCAGAAAGATTTTGCTGGCACACTTCCTTGGGGTGAACGCTTCAAAACAAAACAAACGTGATTGACACCACTGAGACCTGACCAAAAGCAGACAATCTCTGCTGGAAACTCAATCACTGTCGGTACCCCACCACCGCTTTTAGAACACATCGCGTCAATGACATGGTGCAGCCTACAGCAACACTCGGATCCAGACTTGGTTAATTCTGGTAAAAAAAATAATGATTAAACATGTCGTTATTGATTGACCTCGATGGACTAAATGACACACTATTCACTACAGTAGGTGCTTAAGACCAATGAAGTATTGAGGGATGGCTGGAGGGCTTAGTATTAATCATCAGAGGTTGGCTAGTTGTATTGCCTCAGGAGCTGTTGACAGTGCGTAGGACAACTGCTTATTGATCCCCAGCCAACACGGACATGTTTAAAAAGGTTATATTTGATTCAGCCTCACGGACATTAGGGGCTTACTGAGGGGCTTGACCTCCGACCATTGCCCATTGGTTTGATCTACTGCCTCCCCCAGCAATGTCACATCACACAGGTAGCGTGGGTATCTGACCGTTTGTTGTTGATGGCTGACTTCCAGTAAGTAGTTCAAACAAATCAAATGTTAGACATTTCTTTACTTCTACCACTAATACAATAAATCACATTTATAACGTCACCATTCTTCATTTTTTTCCAATGAGATCAGAATTTTGCCCCTGTAAGGACCTGCATTGTAACCTACAATTATTGGTATATGCACATGCAAGTCCATATGTGCTCTGTCGAAAGTCCTTAAGCTGCTCGAAGGTCTATGTTCCATGTGTGACTGAGCGCTCGCTGCGTATCGATTGCATTAATGCACTACTGATTGCATTGGGTTATATCCACTTTCATTGCTTTCTCTCCTCCCGTACTCCCATTTCCTAGGACCTACCTCAAGTGCGATCTCTCCACATGTTCTGAAATACCCCTCTTGTACTGCATCCCATATTTCCCTCTACCTCTTACTTTTAACCTTTATCTTCTTGGGCATCTCACTCCCCGAGTTTTCAAAAGAAAAAAGGAAACAGGAGCATATGACTTGATATTAGCTTTTTTTTATCTTAACCCCTTCTCCAGATAAATGTGTTTCTTGTTATATGGGGACCGTTATATGGGGAATATACAGACGTGTGACAAATGAAACGATTAAAGGAGTGAAGGAAAATAATGACTTCGGATGCTGTACAGGCATACTGCAAGATCCTATTAAACAATTAACATCCTGTCATGCTCCAATGCATGTATGAAAATAATGGACAGGCCCAGTTAAGATCGATTTTTGGATCAAGATGGCAAGTGGAAAGGATTTAAGTGACATAGTGCTCTCCACCATCACCACAAAAACTATCTGATTGAAATATCTTTTGGAAGAATGGTAGTGATAGAATCTATGCCAGGGTGCATTGAAGTTGTCCTGGCAGTTCATGGTGGTTTAAGGTATGTTTTTGCTTGCATGGTGGCCCCTTGATATTCCCTCTTTTCCTAACCCAACGAATCTCCCCCGCCCATACCCTTATTCCCAACTCCTCCCTTTTCGCCTGCCAACCAGTCTCACCATCGAAGTCAATTCCGCCGTCCTTGTTGAGGTCAATGTCCTGGAGGATCTCCTCTAGCTCGCCCTTCTTCAGCTTCTCGCCCAGCAGGGCCTTCATGCTCTCCTTTAGCTCCTCCAGGGTAATGCGCCCGTCTCCGTTGCTGTCAAACTGGGCGAAGGAGGAGAAGGTGGGGGTGCGGAGATGGTGATGGACAGGCAGGCGGACGGACAAGCAAACAAATTACAACATGGCCAAATTCCTTTAATGGATTTTGATAGGCTTGATTTCCCTGTGCAGCTAAACCAATGAAATTATACATTTAAAAAAAAAGAAATGTATTTGACAGAACTTGAAGGCTCACACACCACAAAGGGATTCCTAACTAGCTTCATAGCTTTAACCTTCTTGACCTTGAATTTAGGAACGTTCATGCACATTGCCATTCCAATGCATAATGCATGTGGTACAGATGCGACATTTATCAAGTCGGGATTCATCCATGAGCAAGGCGACAGTGACAAAAGAGAATGACGGTATGGTAATCAAAGAGACAAGGAAAAGAGGTGGGAGGGAGGGATGAAAGAACCTGCTCATAGTCAATGGCCAGAATGGCTGGCGGAAGTCTTGGCAGTAAGTGAACAACCACACTGGATTATTGGTTCGTGCCACTGATCAATGCCAAAAATGAATGACCTTTGGTGCATCAAATTCTCTTCAGAAGTCTGGTGGTTGCTTGAATGGATGTTACCTGTTAGCAATCAAGGTGTTTCACATGACTTCAGGTTAAACACACTTCTGTCTCTGTGAGGTCCCACAATTGATTAGTTACAGTCCTACCAAAAACAACATCATGAAGATGAAGGAACATACACAGAAAATCTAAAATAAGGTTAATCAAAAGCAAAATAAGGTTTCCAAGGCATTGAATATCCCACGCAGCACTGTGAAGTCCATTATAAAAACATTTTGATTATATGGCAAAACTCAATCCATCCAGAACAGGCCATTCTCAAAAGAAATTAATTGGAGTGGTTTGAAATTTCAATGCCCTGTCAAATCGCGGACCTCAATCCTATTCAGAATATGTGGAAAGTGTTAAAAATTGGTGTTCACCAAAAGTCCACATCAAACATGACATACGAGCAATTGTTCAAAGAATGGGCAAAAGGTCAAATAGACTTGCCAAATGTGCCTCCACCAACTAATGATCAAATGGAGAGAATACTTATGCAATCAATTATTAGATGTAATTAATTTAGAAAAATGTTGCACTGTTGACCTTTTTTGTGTTGATGAGTGGCAAAAACAACTAAATCCCCAATAGAATGTGGAGAAGTCCAAGGGGGGTGAATACTTTTGAGACCCACTGTATATTTTAGAATGGTGGTGTTACATGAAGCTCCCTGAGCTTGTTTCAAACGGAAACTGTTTTTAAGACAATTCCATGTTCACATCTGTGAATTCTGGAAAATGACATGGAATTCAAATAAGCCCAATGTATTAAAATGGCATAAATATAGTTTTGTACAAAAAACAGAAGGTTTTATGACGCTTGGCTGGTATATTTCAATAATACATTCTATAATTTGTTGTTTATTCATTTATCCTTCTTCAGAACAGTGTAATCCAACACACAGCTATGTGCCACAGATCTTTCTTACCAGCTGTCAGCAGAAATTGCAATAGATGAGTTATAGGTTAACTCATCACCAAAACAACTGAAAAGCAGATGAAATGAACATGTGAAGGATGACATATACTTTTTTTTCTATGTTTCTCTTTATTTTATTGTATTTATAAACTTTCACTATGAACACTCTAGAGAACGAGGTGGCAGTAGACAGGCAGGGGAATGTGGTACAGGCTAAGAAAGGTAAAAGTCCCTGCCAAACAAGTTGATATTTGGAAATTCTGCTATAAACAAGTAACAAACCAGGTAAAATATAAGTAACCACCTCTTAATTATTCGAGTGTCCTTCTCTCACCTGTCTGAAAGCACTTCGTAGTTCCTTCATCCCCATCATGTGAGCCGTCTCAGCCAGCATTCTAGGGCCCATCAGCTCACTACAGAAGTCGTCAAAGTCCACGTGACCGCCCCCTGCAGGGAAAAGAACATCAGATGCATGCACACAAAGGCAGGCCCACACATACACAAGCACACACAAGAGCCCTTGCACCTGGCTAAGTGGGGAGATCAATCAAATGTTCCGAACCTTAAAAACAGACATTAGTCTCACGCTCCCGCGTCACACATGCAGACACACGCCCCCCTCGTTCTTTTCCAACAGAGACATCAATCACGCACATACATTCACAGATTACAGAGAGAAACACGAGTCAAAGGCACAAACACACCCACACGCACACACATTTCATCTTGATCTGCTGTATGATCTCGATGAGCTCCATCTCAGTGGGCATGTAACCCATGGTCCTCATGCAGTCAGCCACGTCTTTGTAATGCAGGTAGCCATCCCCATCGTAGTCAAACTCCTTAAAGGCCACCTGCAGCTCTGAGACACACACACAACCGTTTGAGGCACTCAACCATTTGCAAACAGGAACTGAAGCATACCTTCTGTATCAATTTACGGCATTGTGATTTTTTTTTATCTAAACCAAATAACCCATAATGACAATAATAGCAAAAACACACGTTTAGAAATGTGTTTTCCAATTTATTGAAAATGGAGACCTTAATTACCTCTAGATTTTTTTTTAAAGGAAAACCTTAAATATCTTCCGCACGGGACCTTAGACACGGCAATTACCCGAACCTCAAGTCTGTGAATGTCCTTGAGTTATCCAGCCGAAGCCAGGACCTGGATACTACAAAACATTTTTGGTGAGACCTAAAGATTGCAGCCCAATGAACTTATCTAATCTGAAAGAGTTGAGGATCTGCAAGGAGGAATGGGAAAAACTGCCCACATCCAGATGTACCATAAATGGTTCAGTCATACCTAAGAACAGCCAAAGCTGATATCGCTGCCAATGGTCTATGCCAGATCTAACGCTGGTCTAACCCTAATGCCCAATGGTTTGATTTTGGTCTCATGAGACCACAGAATGCCATGTTGAGAGTCCTTCAGGCGGCATGTCATATGTCTTGTGTTCAGGAGTGGCTTTTATTGAACCATACTTCCTTGAATGCCTGATTTATGGAGTACTGCTGAGATGATTTCCTTCTGGCAGATTATCCCAACTCTGTAGAGAAACCTATAAGCTCTGTCACCATCAGGTATTGATCCCCTTTCTGACCAGGCCCTTTCTGTCCGGTTACTTAGTTTGGCCAGACAGACAGTTTTAGAAAGTATTGGTGGTTCCAAACTTCTGACACTTCATACTGATTAACAATGTAATGCTTTAGCAATTTAGTGATTTATTCGTGTCCCAAGACGTATTCCTCAACCCTAAGGTCTAGGGAAAGCTTCTTGGACATCTGGAATCCCATTATAGGCAATTTGTGTCCATTAATGGCAAAAATAATGTAATTAATTGTGCATTTGGTCTGTAACACAACAAACTTGGGCCTTGAGGCATGGCCAGTTGCTTCTTCTTAAATCTCGGATGTTCACTTAGTGGAGGTCAATTTACACACGCTAGCTGTCACCCAGCTGCAAATGAAGACCAGCATGAACTGTGGCCTGTTGCGTGGGCTACATATACATTTGTCATCAATATCAGAGACTCACCTTCCAACTCCTCGGGCATCAGCTCCCTGTCCTGCAGTAAAGGAGGATTAAAAGAGTGCATTTAAGGGTGCTCTGTAAATCTCTGCTCCATTAAAGTGAAGTTGTCCCTTGAGAAATTTACCCCACGTTAATCTGCCTTTTTTTATTATGATTTTCTTAACCGCCATATTCGACTAACACGCATATCATCTCAATACCACTGCTTGCCTGACAGGGACCCTAATGGGATTACTTCACGACATGCCATTCTAATCTGCGGAGTGACAAAAACACACAAAGTGTATGAACGAGTGCGCACACACACAAAGTGACAAAGTGCAGCTACCGTGCCCCCAATAACTAATTTCTCACTTTCTCCCACATACACATAAACATTTCTTAATGCATACAATCACTTTCATCTTTGGTTATTCAACCATACACACACATGAATAAATACCAGCCTTTATTCAAGATAAGAATCGTCAATTATGAAGCCACACGCGCCCTAACACGCTGACCTGGAAATATTTCACCTTTTACTTATGCCCATTCATGCTTGTTTTTCAAGAGGATTTCAGAGAGATCTGAATAACGCTATGTTTTTGGAGCCACAGACAGATGCATGGCATGACTCGTCTGGTGGGGAAGCAAGATAAGGCTTAGAGCACAAGAAACATTTCATAATGTAGAGAGTAGTTGAAACAGGAGCATGTTAAAGTAAATGAGTCTCACTGGAGTCAGAAATAGGCCTGGAAGCTAGATAGAAAACAACAACGCCATAGTGACAGTGAGTGGAATGCACCAGAATTTAGATTAAATTATTGAGCTGAAAAAAGAGCATGCATTGTGTCTTTCCACTCTGTTACTGAGAAACGAGCTGGGAATTAAAAGAACTGCTGAAAATATTTGACTTCAATGGTACAGCATAGAAATTGGTTGACAATATTAAAGGGTATGAGGGATGAGGGATTTTTACTGCATTACTAGCAAAAATACAAAGCGTGAACTAGAAGTAGACATCTGCAGTTGATGTTTTAACTTATTGTTTAAAAAAAAAAAAATCTCCCAAAATTGTTCTGTGCCTAAGGTATTCCCTTGCATTGACAGTTAGTCTCATTGTTTCCTTCTTTTGACACTCACAGTACTGCCCCTGACCATAAATGACCCTGGACTTGTTAATAAGGTCTTTCACAGTAAGGGTTAGAGGAGGAGGAGACCGATTGTGTTATTGAAAACATTTGAGGCAGGATTCTACACAGTGCCCCTTTAAATACTGCAAGTGCAAAGAGTAGCAATAAATATACAGAGAATCAGTAAACACTGCGACACAAACACTGGTGCCACGGGCTAAAAACAGTCACATGCTAATGACATTGAATTCCACCGGTAGCATTTATAGATGATGGCATAAATCATATGAAATAGTATTGGCAACTTGTCGAAGAAATCAGGTGTGGACTTGACTGAAATGCTTCCTTAAAATCCTTATCCACACAATGGAAACATTTTGAATACAAACAATGTTGATAACATGAAATCAAGTGGAAAAGTCAGAGTAGGCATTTACATTGCCATTTACTGGTATTTTGGCTTCGGGGTTGAAGCTATTTATGGTCCTGACAGTTCTGGATGCTCTGTTATCGCCTGTCATTCAGCAGCAGAGAAAAAATACAGAGGCTTGGGTGGCTGGTGTCTTTGGCGATCTCTAAGGCCTTCCTTTGACACCAGCTATGTAGACATTTCCCGGACGTCACGCAGCTTGACCTCAGTGAAGTACAGGGCGGTCCAATGCACCGGGGCTGCCATACCAAATGGTTAGGCAGCCGGTTGGGATGTTCACCGAGCAGTTGAAAGTTTGGAGGATTTACAGAATGAGAATTGCAGAATGCAAACAACATTGTGTCCTGCTAGAACAGATAGCCCTCCGGGCTAGTTGTAGGAACAGGATGAAATGTAGCTGATAAACAACACTGAATTTTAATCCCTACAGACAAACCAGCATTAGAAATGAATACAGATAGACTACAGGTAGTCCAGTGGAGACATACTAACTCCCCACTCCACCTCTCTAGAATGGTAAATGTCAGCCACACTGAATTGTGCTATCATTCACATGAAAAGACAAAAACTATATGACCAAAAGTATGTAGACACCCCTACTATACATTGATTTCAGGTGTTTCAGCCACATTCCATTGCTCACAGGTGCATAAAATCTAGCGCATAGCCATGAGGTTTCCGTGGACAAACATTGGCAGTACAGCGGGTCACACTAAAGCGTTCAGTGATTTTAAACGTGACACTATCATAGGATGCCACCTTTGTGCTATAATTGTAAAGTGGGAACAGCCCAGCCATGAAGTGGTCGACCACGCAAACACAAAGAGTGAGGACGCATCGTGCTGAAGCGCAAAGCACGTAAAAATAGGCACGCAAATCTGTTGCATCACTCACCACAGTGATCCAAACTACCTCTAGAAGCAACATCAGCACAAGCACTCCACGTTGGGAGCTTTATAAAAAGGGCCTCTATGGCCATGCAGCTGTATGCGTGCCTCCCATCAAAATGTGCAATGCCGCCACTGGACTCTGGAGCAGTGGAAACATGTTCTCTGGAGATGAATCATGCTTCACTATCTGGCTGTCTGATGGATGAATCTAGTGTAGCGGAAGCCAGGAGAACGCTACCTACTGGAATGCATAGTGCCTACCGTAAAATTTGGAGGAAGGATAATGGTCTGGGGCTGTGTTTTAGGGTTTGGACAATGGCCCCTTAGTTCCAATGAAGGGTTATCTGAATGCTACTAGCATGACGGTGCCCCAGCGCAAAAAGCGGCCTCCGTAAAGTAATGTTTTGATGAGGTTGGTGTGGAGGAACTCGAGTGGCCTGCGCAGAGCCCAGACCTCAACCCCACTGAACAATTTCATGATGAAATTATACTGCAATAGCGAGCCAGGCCCTCTTGTCCAACATCAGTGCCTGACGTCACAAATGCTCTTTTGGCTTAATGGGCACACATTCCCACCGAGACAAAACAAACAGAATTTTGTGAAAAGCCTTCCAGACGAGTGATGGCTGATATAGCTGTAAAGGGGGACCATCTCCATATTAATTCCCCGTTGTTTGGGAATGGAATGTTCAACATATAGGTGTGATGGTCCGCATACTTTTGGTCATATAGTGTATGAAGAGTGCATTTCAGCAAGGATGTTTGGTACACTGCAAACTGGCAATCAACTATCTATCTAGTTGAAGTTCAACTATCTCTACTAAATATTCTAGTTACAAAGCTAAATCAAATACACAGGCTCAATAAACATTACAATAAGGACAATGTTGTGAACTGGGATTTGCAAGTTACAAAAAAGCACAGGATGCTAATAAAGTAGAAATATGGTAAATGCGCATCTGATCTGCATTCACGCAGACATATCAGGGTCAAGCTTAATATGAACTGGTAATGCCCAAGGTTACCAGCAAACAGAACAACCACACATTTTGGTCTCTGGAACATTCTAGTTAAATAAAGGTTAATCTAAAACAGGCCAAAGGCATATTTTTCCATGTAGGGAAACGTCAAAAGGTCAGGTCACAAATGTGAAGGACATGCATTGTATGAACTCTTCCAAATTCTACTTTGAAGGGGCCTAAGGCAGTTCAGCATTCTAAGCTGATGTCTCCAGTGCACATGTGTAGCTGCAGCATCATTTCAAATTGGGGCCCACGGCTCTTTCAGCAGAAACATTTTCCTCTATTTATCTTCCAATACTCAGACATTCCTGTCCACTAAAGCATAAAATGTCAATGGAAAAAAATACATCTATGACTTTGTACCTTAACATAATTACGGAGAAGCCTAATCTTGAAATAGCCCTATTACTCTGCATAACGGAATGAATACTTTGGATGCAATAGGTTTTATTCCATAATATGATTGATGATGATAGGGCAAGTCGGTGTTAAATCAATGACCCCTTATCAAAATGTTCAGGTGTCGTCTAACTAACACAAGCGTGTGCAGACATCCTCTGTTCTCCACTGCCCACAGCATAGGAGATTCCCCAAATATACACGCACACAAGGGCATTTAAATGGCAAGGTCAAAACACATTAATTTGATTTATTCATCCCCCAAAAATTTGACAGCACGCCAAAGCCAAGTATCCAATCATCAGTCAATACACAGTCCCATTAACAGTTCATTCCCATGTCTCTTCTCTCACATGGGCGGCTGAGCAAAGTAGTTCATAACCATTAGACAAGCAAGTGCACAGAGAAAACACGCAGGCGCTCGGCGCAAGCACACAGGGAATGGGCTCCGCAAATGCACGTCGCCATCAAGGCGGGCATACTGGGCTTTCACATTCACCTCACTCTCCAACATTCCCTGCTCTGCGTCTATCCGTTTGTCCATCTCTCGTTTCTCATTACAGCTAATGAAGGGTGGCAGTAAGCCTTTCCTACAGGGTTATTAATACTCGCGTGGAGGCAGGGATTAGAGCGCTACGGGGCGGAGTAACCTCCTCTCTGTGTGTATCCGAGCACATGCAGAATGTATACACAGAGGCAGTGTTACAACAGGGACAGGCTAGGCTAATGAAAGCGGCATGGCAGATTAGTTTGGCTGCTAATTTAGCTAACTTGGGTTATAGGATACTGGATGTCACTCTGCTTTGTAGTAAACTTCCAACTTTGTCATTGTGGTGTTTTGGTTTCTGGTGTCTGTTTTAAAACAAAATGAATGATTGCACACTGATGTACAGCTCATATGTTTAACCGTGTTTTATAACTCGAGGACAGCAGGTGACAGCTCTTGAACTGACAGAGTAATTGAGGGGTATCAGGACATTATGAAGTAATCACAGTGTTACTGACCTGTCCAAACCATTTTCATTAACATTTAACACTTGTCTCTCAACAAGCTTCCCGATAACCTGCAATGCTTTTCCAATCCTGCTTGAAAATTAATTTTTGGAAAGTTTTAATGAATTAATTGTAAAAGGATAAGGAAAACACTGAAATCTTATGTATTTTATATTCCAGGATTAAAAGCATTTGTTCCATCCGATTAATTGATTAAACACAGTAGTAACAGATTAATTGAAAGAGTTTGTTAGCCTTTCTCCAAAAAGTGTGTTGAGGTATAAAGTTAATTGACGGTTTAACCAACCTGTCCGAAGAGTGTGTTGAGGTAGGACAGGTAGACTGCTGTAGCGCTCTGACTCAGGCTCCGGCGATGTCTGGAACTACTTCTGCTTTCTTCTGACTTGGTATGGCGGTGGGAAGAGCGCCCTGGGGTTCCGTGTGCAGAAGGGGTGTTTGACGATGAGCTGTTAAGAGAAAGAGAGATGGAAATTTGGGTAAGGGGTCCGATCTCCTTAATGTCAACATCATCATCTTCATAATCTCAGTCATTGATATTGTGAGATCGCTTTTATTCAGATCGCTTTGTATTGTCATTAGTCGTGTTCATTATTATCTATGCTGTCAATTCTGTTATTAATCACTATGTGTTGTGCCTTCACTGTAATTCTTCACTGTAATTATTATTGTTGTCATCACTGTTCTCCCTTACTCTGTGTGGTGTCATCACTGTTATTTTTTACAATCAGTGTTGTGACATCTCAGCCAATCCTTACTATTAGTGATGTTATCAGTTCTCCATTACTCTCAGTGTGATGTCGTCACTGTTATCCAATATTACCAGTGCTGTGATCACTGTTATATCTGTAAGGTTGTGTCTCGCTTACCTTGCTCTGGGTGAAACTGTCTTTTTGGTCCCTTTCTGAGACATGCTGAAAGACCAAGAGAGAAAGAATTGTGCACTGTGACAACCGCTGATGTCATTTTATCGATTTAGAGAGCGAGTGAGGGTGAACAAGAGAGGGAGAAATAACAAATAAAGCGAGATACAGTAGCGATGTAGTGCACGAGGACGACAAATGGAAAAAAATTATGGCATCAGAATAAATCATCGTCGTGGCACTGAGTTGTCAGAGGCACGACCTGCAATGAATGACTGATCGTCAGGAAGTTCACTCAACATTAATACAATGCCCCTTCAGATGACCAGCTCAGGTGCTTTTAAAAATAAGCATATTGTCCCCCCCCACCCGTTTGTACAAATGGTGTTTGTGTGTTGATAAATGCTTGCAAGGTACTTTGACACCCGCCACCGTTGTGCTGTTTGCTCCCACGCAGCGATAATGAGAAGAGACAAATAGACCGGATCCGCAACATAATTTACAATCAAGAACCTCTAGCGCTGCTTCACGCCAAAACACGTGCGGCCCCGTTCACTCATGTATCAAGCAAACACCCAATTAAGGGAAGCTGAGATGGTCTCACGCTAGCGGCACGTATGTGGTGTCTACTGATGGCAACACCCTGGGCGTGTGGTCTCCCTCCTAACTCATAAGCTCTTACAGCGCTTACATGATAAACTTAATCAAGCAGGGGATTACGATTGTCATAATTCACGTACAAGGTGTGTTGTACTTGTATGTAAAATGTTCACTATTTTTGTTGTTGTTTTTACGACGCACATGCTCTGAACCGTTAAGCTACCTGCCGTCCTTATCACCCACCGGTCTCACATGGAGATGGATATTAATGACTGTGTTGTAAGCAAATGCGCAAATAGTAGTTGTTAGCTGGTATTTGGCAGTTAAACAACACTACATGTTGTTGTTCAAAATGTATGGAGGTACTTGTGCGCACACAACCAATTTGCTGGAAAAAGAGTAGGCCTATTGTTTTCCTCAAAAACAGCTTTCATTTTTGCCCACACACACTTCCTTCTGCATTAGTCATTAGACAAAAGCCTGAGTAGCTCCCTAAGTGGCCAATAGCTGTCAATCACAGAGCTGACATGAGCGCTTTCAGGTCATAATTACGCAAATTAAAATAATGATACAGAAGACCAGGGGACAACGACACAAAAGCAAACTGAGTATCATTAGTGTGGATCATGGCACAGGACTGCCATGGCAAAACTATAGCGCACAATGGTCCCCACCAAGCAAGGCAAATTGTTTATACAAATACCTCCAGCTTGAGTACACACAGTGATTAGAAGCAGAATTGCTCAGTGAAATGTGTCACAAAGGACGCGTATCGATTTTTGAACACTCTCGTAACTGCCATGGAGTTGTTAAGATGAGACGGGGCCATCATCACAAATTAGGTTAAAACGAAAAAAGGCGTTTTCTTCATTGTTAATCATGGCAGGCACAAGGGTCGCTGAGGGCCTTTTTCGTTCTCTCTTAACATTGACATTCCTCCTGTTCACCTGCAGTCTGAAGCAGATAAATGCCCAAATGGCTGCTTCCTCCTTAGCCCCAGGGATCTCAGAAATGAACTGCAATATATTATCTGTGAAAATGTGCTTTATTTGGAACAAATACTGCTCATTTATGTTGCGCTGTTACTCTGGGTTTTATTACTGAATATATTGCTTTTTACCATGCCTTATAACAACCCAACGTACAAAAGGCCTGTCCACCTCTTTATCCTGGCCGACCATGCCCTTCAATGTCATGTCAGCTGAGGGCCTCAGATGTAGAATGCAGAGATGGGAGATTCTCTTGTCCATCAGCCGCTCTGTCATCCTCTTAACAGCGGTTACATCTCAGCGCCAACACCTCCACCCCCCCTTGTTTACCGCCGAGTCACGTCCCTGCGTAGTCTATCTCCTTCCCGGTTGTCATATCAAATCTCCTGGTATGTCTTGCACCCTGTCCCCTAGTCCACGTTTGTTAAAGCCAGTAACTGTTTGTGGACTGTGAATCGACTTGGGCCACCCAAACCCTCTGGAGAAATTACGAAGCGGGCTGCACACTGAATTAAAGCCAGTCGAGGGATGGATTCATTAATTGATCAGCCAATTGATTAATGTAAACAAATACAACCCCCCCCCCCAGCCCCCTCCATCTTACCTTGAATTCAATGTGCTGTGAAAAGACAAAATGGCCAAGAATGCAAAGAAGAGCTTCCGTCTTGTTTGGACAGTTCTGTAGATATTATTCAGCGCTAAAGTGCCAGCACATATAACCCCCCCACCTAACTGGATTATACAATAAGAAGGGTGATTATCTTGCTAAATATGTCTGGGTAAGACTGTGAGGTGAATAACCAAGTCACTCTGTTTTCAGGGCAGAGGTGTGAGGTTTGTGTGAGAACCGGGAAAAAGCACCAATGTGCCTTTTAATGCGGGGAACACTACCTATTAGCGACCTTTCCACGAGACTCCATTTTTTGATGTAGTCTTGTTTTATGCTCTTTGGAAGCGTTGTATGTTACAACTGTATCACTAATCCAAATTCATCTCCCTTGTTTCATGCTACAGAATTCACTGAAACGTGACCGCTCCAACATTGTGCTCTTTGCTTCCCTGTTCGTAATGCAGTTATCTTTGCTTTGTTTTACTGATGTGTCACTGCTACAACAAATAGTTTGATGGCAAAATGGGGTTTAAAGGAGCTTGCCCAAAGGGTGGTCTGTTGACCATCATGAGCACAATCATCTTTATTTATAACCCTAATACAATAGTACAATACCTTCCAAACCTACTAAACTGTACAGAAACCTATGACGTCAATGTCGGTCTCGGTTCATGTGCAGCAGGTCCTTTGTTCAAGTAACCTTCATTAAAGTAATGTAGTGCAAGATGGTTAAGCATGAAGGACGTCAGACTGATGATATAAAAGGTTTCTATATCCATGTGTCAGACGTCTCAGCTTCGGGACAATTGCATTAGCTTTTTGGTGGTCTGCCAACAACTTCATTTGTCTTTCTGGGCCATCTGTGAGGGAAAACTTTTGGTTCTCTATCCTACCAACCTGAACTCACTGTCATTCTATACCAAGCTCTTTTGCCAAGAACTTAATTTTGTCAGTACAGAAGCTCTTTTCAAGTGGACCGAATTCCAATGTTATTATAATCTTGCTACGCTCGAACATGCTTAATCCGGCCAACGGAAGCCCTTATTTAGCATTCTTGCTTCTGTTGAGCAAGACGAAGAATTTCCACCTTAAAAAGAAGTGAGGTACCAATAATGTTGTCGCATTACATGCACCAGTCAGCTCCCAGTGGACTGTGCACCTTGGCAGTGAAACGATTGTCAAAGTGGAAATTAGCTTTTGTAGCTCAATGCCTTTGCTCTTGCCCCAAGGCTGTACTGCAAACCAAGTCCCCGCACCCTTCTGTCTGTTTTTCATAAAGCTTATCTTATCGTACCTCCTAGGGCTTAAGTGCTTTTCAAGTGGACTCTTCAGTTAGATCGGCCCTAAATGTCTTAGCAACTAGGAAGATATGAATGCTTGTCATTGATGTCGATGTCACGTCAGTGTTAATAATGACACTACAGAGATGTAGGTAACGATAATGAGGTATTGGCTAATGAAATCTCTGCTGAGCTGTTAACCGTGGAAAGCCAATTCTGATTTATTGCACAGGGACAAATATACCATAGAGTGGATTTTGTAGATGTGTATGTAAGGGTGTTAGTTGTGTTTGTTGTTTCTGTGGTGTTGTGTCTGTGGTGAGTCAGTAAAGTTCTGGGACATGCTGCACAAGCCTGTGATGTCGCTGAAGTTCCATGTTTGTTTATGTGTATTTACATGCTTCCTTAACTTGGATACAGTGAAACTTACATTACATGGACACAGACGAGGTGTTTTGAGAGTAATGAAGCGTCCCATTATCTGTGAACAATAATGTCACATCCAGAGCTAATTACCTGCCACACTGCCTCATTGACCACACCGACTCGGCACCGCCAAGGGGTGCACATTGCCCTGTCTTCATCCGCCCCCCCTTCTTCAACCCGCCATTGTCCCTGCATTAATTATTAGATGGCCTTGCCTTGAATTTTCTTTCCTCTGCCACACCTTCCTGTGTTTTGTCTCAAGCTAATTTTGGTTGATATCAGCTCCTGAATGATAGGTTGAACCGTCTCTCAAATAGCTTATTCTCCATCTTTCGTTTAATCTATTTTGGTCTCCGCATAAATCTGGTTGCTCGGCGGTTGGGTCGTCCTTCTGTCATTTTGTTTCAAATCTAGCTCCCTCTATCACCATCTCTCTATACCTTGTTCGTCGGTCACCTTTCATGTTCCACTCTGGAGAAGTAAGCTTCTCTCCGTTCGTCCCACTATCCTCTCCAACCGTCCATCCTGCACATGTCCCCTACCCTGCCCCTGGGCCATGCTTTCCGCCTGTGTTATTTATTTATGGGAATATGCTGATGGGGCTCACCCAGGTATAAAAAGATCCCCTGAGAAAGAGGTAGAGAGACAGGGATAGGATGAAAGAGTGAGCATGTGGAAGGAAAACTATGAGGGGGGGGGCACTGAAGAGTTCACGCTATTAATCATTGATCTGTCCTAAAAAGAAAGCATCATGGACGGTGAAAAAAAAAAAAAAAGAAACAACCGGTGAGGGAGAGAGAGAATGTGTGAGAGTGGAGAGAATGAGAGAGAGAGTGTGCAAGTGTACAGCGAAGTTGGCAGAACAGAACTGGGTCAGTTGCAAATAAAAGTGGTTGAGTTGTGCTGAGTCTGACTTCGAGGTCGAAAACGCATGCTGCTTGAGATCATCCACAACGTGAGACTAATTTAATCTATGGATAGATGAGAAGAGATCGAGGGATTCAGGGGTAAAACGCAATCCCCAAGCTGCCACACTCAGCTCTTCAAACGGATCGCTCGCTGTGTAGGCCTCACTCAAAATGTAAAGCTAATCTTCCCTGTTAATTAACACAACACAGCACTGTAATGATAATGGCACGGTGTGCCACAGGGATCTTTATCAACTTTAAAGTTCCAGCGAAAGAGAACAGTCATAAAAAGTGAAAAAATACACAATGAATTTCTCTTAAAGTAAATGCGTCTGTCAATCTGTCATGAGGAATTTTATTTCACTGTTTCTTTTCTACACCGCCGGCTTCGCTGTCAGAGAATGTAACAGAACGGGGGACTCGCATGATGACAGAAAAACAGAGAGAAAAAAGTAATATGTCTGGTTGTCTCTTTGCTTGTTCCTCCTCTAGTCAGAGTTAAGGATAAGTCACTAGAAGGGTTAATCGAATCTGTCTCCTGTCAATGGAGGAGCAGTAGGGGAGATGGTGAAGGGTAAAGCAACAGAGGAGAAGAAAGTAAAAAGGACGATAAAACGGCTTGAGGGATTTAGAGAAGGGACATGACGACCGGTGCGCAAAGTAGACGGTCCATCGACTGAACAACACCACTCGCGAGGCAGCAAGCGATCCGTCCCTCAGGCAAGCAGCAAAGTGGAACACAACACTGCAACTGAGAAACCCTCAGATGCTAAGGCCAACATACCAGAAGAACCGCCAAGAGACTGTCGAAAACATAAACACCAAAGCAATATTGAAAACCTCTGGGAAAAGAACATGCTGGCTTTAAAATCAGACATCGTTGCAGTTGGCCTGACCGATTCTTTTCTCTCCACAATTTCCACACTTTCTTTAGTAGCCAAAATCACGTATTCTGTTCCTTCATAATCCAGTACTGAGGCGGTTCAACCTAAAATCATTTTCTACAAAGCTCTATTCCCTCGATCAGCCTGCAGAGTTACATGGATACAAGAAAAAACACAACCTGCAACTGAACTCAAAATTCACCTAAACATCACTTTGATGGTTCCAGAAAACCCACGGACCACAAAACCGAGTTGACCGAGTTGAATTAAACCAAAGAAATTGCCTTGTATTTCTCACAGGGATGGCTTGTATTCTGACAAAGACAAGACAAAGTACTCTCGCAAAGGACGAGTGGAAGGACATGTGGTGTGACTTCCTTTACACTGTCGAGCCAAACAGGCAAATATTTCGATGCCATATAAAATGTAAATAGAGGTGAACTTTATCTCTCGTCGCTATGGTAATGTGGTGCTGAGAGGCTCAGAAACGTATGTGCTGTATTTTCTAATAGAAGGGTCAGTGCCTCTTTGTACTGAGGTAATTGGAGAAGATTATCTCACCATGCAGTGGAAGAATTAGCTTTTTCGTATTGCTCTGGCTCACTCTCACATTCCAACTGTCTTGTTCGCATTGTCCTTCTTTCACCACTTTCTTCTTTCTGTTAGTAACAGGGTAACAGAGACAAACTCCAATTACAATGGGAAGTTGCACAAATAGGGCATTATTAATATGTATGCTTATGTAGGTATTTGTTCATACTTTTGTAATTGTACAATTATATTTTGCAAAAGATATATAATGCAAAGAATCTGCAATAAGTGCTTGATAAATGGAGTCAAAGACAGTTGACATCTATTTTTTGATATTTAAAAAATTACTAATGATTCATTAATGATGATCTTTTAATGTAACATAGCATCTAAAAAACGACTGATTACTATGTTAACCTTGATGCATCACGAAATAATGTAAAACACTTTTTAAAACAATGGTCACTTGATTATATGATTCCAACAACATTTTCTGATTCAATTGTGTTTAAATCTTGCTTCTTTTTATAGTTTGATTCAAACCCTGCATCTTCTAAGAGCCCCAACCTCTTTGTTTGCAGTTGTTGTGGTACTTTTCCCAGCATAGCAGAACACCGCTGTTCTTCCACCCAAGTACCTGTTCTTCTGCAAATTGAGGGAGAAGGGGATAAAAAGCCACCATCAATCGCCAATCAGTATAAAAAATTCTTGTTGAAAGGAATTACTGAAAATGCAGGGGAAATCTCCATTAGGACAGCTTGAAGTGTAATCGCCACAATCATAATCAGTTGCAAGTACGGTGACTGACCATCCAATCATGACCAAATAGCACTAATTTAACTCCTATTCCGAATGAGAGGTGTCACTGGAGAGGGATGCCAAACATATGGCAAACCCAGGAAAACCCATCATCAGCCAGTAATTAGGTTGAGTCCGAAAACAATAGACATAAACAAGACATTTGCCGGGAATAAATTATAGATTACAGGGGTATAGCACTTGACCGACATGAATTACTCTGTCGGAAAAATAAAATGTGTATTCCAACTTGATTCCCATTGGGGTTATAGCAAATGATGTTGTGTTAGCAGTGGCTAACTGTTTCAGCAGCAAGCCCCTTCTTGTATATATTGTCCTTTCTGAGGGAAGGTAAAAGTCTCTGCTGGCCATCGGACACTATACACAGTCTGATGGAGAAGGTGGGGTCATACACCATACAATCTGTTCATAACCTGCCACAAACTAAAAATTCCCTCTGGCTAGAAAGAGCAGATTAACGCAATCACACATCATCCCTGACCATATGAGTCCACTCATATGAGTTCCCCTGTGTCTCTATTGGAGTAATGTAAATGTCATGAGTGTTTGTCTTCTTGTGTTTCCCAACCCTAATCCTAGTTCTTGTTTATTTAGTTTTACTCTTATACAGTTCTTGTAGTCTTTGCTTTTAACCCTAGTAAAGTCTGCTATGTGCCTGCATCTGTATCGGGTCTTCCTCTTTACCCCATGGAGTAAATCAGCACACATTTTCTCCAATGCATCAACTGAAGCGGAAGTGTATTCTATTATCCTTTCAATTTGGGCTGGTTATCGGCAGCATACAATATAAAAAGGCAATGAACTGCACAGAACCACTCTCTTATATAACATAATAGATTACTAAAGTTTAGTGTTAAACATTGTCAACCAAGCCCCAAAAGTTATATTCAGTTGTTTTACAAGTCAACAAAATGAAAGTGACAAAAGGTGTACTGGAGAGGCAACAGCAAGACAACCCCAAAAAGGAGTGGTTTGCTGCTGGTGGCCACAGATAATTTCTCTCTCCTTATCCTTCCTGGCTGATTCTTTTGTGGTATTGTATTTTGCTTGTGTCCTTGTACTGGTAGCATGAGGCAGTACCTGCAGCCCATTCAGGTTGCAGTAGTCCAGCTCCTCTGGAATGGTAAGTCCATATGGCACATCCTTGCCTTCGCAAGGTTTGCTGTGTCTTCCCGTACAGTCTCAAGTGCATGGAGGAGATACCAGGAGATGGGCTGTTACACGAGGAGAGCTGGACAGAGCCATAGAAGGGCATCAACCCAGCAGCAGGACCGGGATTGGTCCTTTGTGTGAGGAGCAACAGGAGGAGCACAGCCTGAGCCCTACAACTTTCTGGCTGCTGGTGTGCATGTTTCTAAACAAACTGTCATAAGTAATTCAACATAGTGTTGTGAATGGAATTGTAAAACTAGTGTAGAAACACATTGCAGGCTTGCAAAATGACAAAATGTATTTTCAGTGGAAGCAGGCCAGTCATATGCAAGAAATGAACAGTCAATATCAATCAATATAATTTTGTCAAGCCCTTTTTATATCAGAAGTGCTAAACATACTTTTATTTTTTATCTAGTGTCGTAAACTCTGGTAAAAGAATGTTACAAATGCTGACATCCAGCAGAGGTGGGGTGCTTGCCCATTGTTTGGGGAGGCATCAAGATGTCCAGGAATAATTTTTTTTGGCAAAAAAGCGAAATACCAGAGTTTCCTGGACCACACTAGGCGGTGATAGAGGTACCTGCTGGGCAACAACTGGGGTTGGCAGAGGTTCCTGGGAACCAGTTAAGTATTTTGGGGGGGCCTCACTGGAACGTTAGCGGCTCAAAGAGCTATGTCTGATGGCTGTGGTCTCTAAAAGCATAAAAACAGTATGGCCTAGATGAGTAAAGAAGTCCCCTTGCAGGGGTAGGGTGCTGGCCTATTGTTTGGCTCCCAATGGAGGCAACAAGGAGTCCAGGAAGTCCTTTAGATGTAGCTTCTCAAAGTTGCCCAGGAAGCGAAATGGCAGATGTTTCTGTACCACACTGGCTGGAGACAGAGGTTCCTGCCGGGCAACAACTGGGGTTGGCACATGTTCCTGGGCAAAAGTGAAAGATGGGCTCGCTTCTGGGCTTCTGTGGTCCTCTGGCGGTTCAATTACCCAGTGCTGGTCCTTTCTGTGGTCTTTCAAACCTCAACAACAGTATGGCCCAGATGAGTAAAGAAGTCACCTTGCAGTGGTGGGGTGCTGGCCCATTGTTTGGGTACCATGGGAGGCATAAAGGTGTCCAAGAAGTCCTGAAGATAAGGATTTTCCTACTCAATGGTAGCCAATGTGGTAAGGAAGCAAAATTCCATACAAAATCATAATGAAAGAAACTGGAAATATGTATTGGAAAGGTAACTGTAAGCACACGCTGGAAAGATGGTTTAGTTCTGAAACTGTTTTCTGACAGATTTTTTACAGTGTAATAGAATGTTTGTTTATGATGTCACAAATGGCACATCATGTGATCTAAAGTGGCTTGGAATTAGAATTCTAAATCCAAATGATATGTTTTACTGTAAAGGAGATTTTATGAGAATTGTCTCTGTGTTATCATCAACAAATCATGGCTTTTAATGAATGCAAATGCAGGAGTCCAACGGAGGAGGGGGAGTTCCCCGCACCTTAGCCCAATGGAGGGGACCAGTCACCACCGGCCTGAGGAGAGACACATGAAATGTTGGGTGAATGCGATATGTGGGCGGTAAGAGAAATCTATACAACACCTCATTGATCCTCCTCAGGACTTTGAACGGCCCCACAAACCGCAGGCTCAGCTTCCGGCAGGGTAACCGGAGGGGGAGGTTCCGCATGGACAACCAGACGCGGATGCATTCGGAGCATCAGCCCTGCGACGGTCAGCTGCGGCCTTCTGTCGCCAGGTCAACCTGCCGAGATGGACGTGGGCCGACTGCCAGTTTTGTTCCGCCCTCCGGAACCACTCATCCACTGCAGGAACCTCGGACGGGACTGAGTGCCAAGGCCCAAAAGCTGGCTGATACCCAAGGACGCACTGGAAGGGCGTCATGCGGGTGGATGAGTGCCGGAGGGAGTTCTGGGCATACTCGGCCCACGGCAGGAAGTCAGCCCTCTGGGCCGATTGGTCCATGCAATACGTGCGCAGGAACCGTCCCACCTCCTGGTTTACCCGTTCAACCTGACGTTGGCTTCAGGATGGAACCCGAAGGTAAGGCTGTTCGCGACCCCCAGCCGTCCCATGAATGCCCTCCAGACCTTGGAAGTAAACTGGGGGCCCCGGTCAGACACTATATCTTCCGGGACACCATAGTGCCAGAAGACATGATTAAACAGGGCTTCCGCGGTCTGCAGGCCCTTTGGGACAAGCGTCTGTCCTTGGCCCGGGTGCCCGGAAGAGGGAGACGTATGAGCCCACCGGAGAAGCCGGTCCCTCACCCCAGTAGGCACGTAAACACTGGGCGGGACACTGGGGCGGCGACGGCTCAGTCCGGAAAGCCCGTCTGATAGCCGTGTCCACCCCCCACACCACCGGGGCGATGATACGAGCTCCCAAAAGGATGGGGGAGGTGTCCAAAAGCCTCTCAACCAACTCAAAGGTGCGGGTTCCGGGTGAGCCAATACAGGGGCCGAGGAGAACAGACCCTTCATCACGAGATATTCGTAATGCCCGGAAGTGGTACTAAATGCCGTCTTCCATTCGTCCCCCTCCCGAATATGCACCAAATTGTAGGCACTCCTCAAGTCCAACTTTGTAAAAACCTGGGCCCCATGCATCGTTTCTATGATGGAATGAATCAGCGGCAGCGGATAGGTGTATCTAACCGTGACCTTGTTCAGTGCCCTGTAATCAATGCACAGGCATAATCCACTGTCCTTTTTCTTTACAAAGAAGAAACTCGAGGATGCAGGTGACGTGGAGGGACGAAAAAAAACCCTGACCCAACGCCTCCAAGACGTAGGAGGTCATGGCCTCCATCTCTGTGTGCGAGAGTGGGTATATACGACCATTGGGGAGTGCTCAACTCTGCCATAACTCTATTGCACAATATCCCGGTCTATGTGGGGGTAATTTAAGGGGGGGGGG
>JACXGK010003723.1:0-42990 GCA_016801125.1 Novumbra hubbsi
CCAATCTGATCATGCCTGTCAACCTAGATCAGGCATTTTGGACTCTGGACATAGCTCATGTGAACTTATTAATTATTAGCAGTATTCTTAAACATCACCCTGCACAGCCACAAGAGGTATGGCCACTCCTTTGAGCCTGGTGCCTCTCTAGGTTTCTTCCTACACTCCGGCCCCGTAGGGAGTTTTTCCTAGCCACCGTGCTTCAATCCTGTTGTTGCGTGCTCACTGGGGTTTTAGGCTGGGTGTTTTTGTAAAAGCACTTTGTGACAACTGCTGTTGTAAAAAGGGCTGTATAAATAAATTTGATTGATTGATTGAACCGCTGTTCCGAGGTAAATACACCCCAATTGGTTACATTTATTCGTTGCCCAAAGATGAGTAAGTCCGTTGTCTGATGAAATAGCTGATGTTTATTAACTACAGCTCGTATAGTAATATTAACCAATCAACATTAAAGATAAGAACAGGAATAGTAACGTCTGATGACTTCTCTCACCGAGTCACACCCTGTTAATTCCCCAGCAGATATATATATATATACCCCAAACCACCAGCCCCTCCTCTTTACCGAACCCATAATGCCATTAGGAATATTCGCTACACCCCACTCTACCAACAGCGTACACGCAACGTGAAACAAGAACGCTCACGTAACAGAAAACAACCGGCCAAATTATACACAGACAGGTGTACGTAATTAAATGTGGCGCGTTCGTGAGGACATTGGACATAACGAACAAACAACAAAAAAAGGGGAACGGTGGCAGCTAGGAAGTCGATACCGTCGAACGCCGGACCCTGTCCGAACGAGGAGGGGGGCACGTCCCCAGAAGGAGACGTGACAAAAGGTTGGACCAACTCGATATCAATGCCTATGGGATGGCATACAAGTTCCTGTAGGTGTAATGTGTATCTGTCCCAATACGTTTGTCAATATAGTGTCGTTATGCTACTGCTATGCAATATTTTGTTCATTATGGAAAAAAATATCTTAATATGATATTGCATCATACTGTAATTTTTGGTATAAATAAAATCTTCCTCCAACAATTCCTCCATCGAAGAATTTACTAAACCCTTTCATGGTAAAAGCAGTTGCTAAGTTTCCATGTTCCTTTTTTTATATATACTGTATACTGTTTGTTGACTCAACATGGCAAGATACGTCATGCACCCACATATCTCCTGTGGCATTTACTCTAGTAGGGAGTACAGATCCACAGTACCATCTTTGATTTCATAATTGAAGAGAAAAGGTGTTGCTTTGCTTTGTTAATTCTATTATGTCACTGTGGCTCTGACAATCTGTTTCAATTTCAAGTTTATTTCTATTAGGATTTCCTGAAAAGCTGTGTACAATGTGGATTGCAGATATTTTCTGTGAATAATGTAATAGTGCTTTAATTTGTGATTTATGTATTACCTTAACTATAAGTCATTAAACAAATATGATAGTAATAATTTACATAAATTACAGAGGAAGGGATGACATTAGTATGAATGTGGGTGTTATAATAAGGAAAGAACTGTGGGAGGTTACAGAATAAGGATGGTCATGTATGTTAAATTGAATCTTGGTTATTAGTCTGCCCACCATTTCATAATTTGGATGTATGGCTAGGATGTTGCCATTAAATACTCTTTTCTTAATACCCTTTCTCATTACAAAAACCTACACAGGAAGTTGATTGCAAAATATAGAAACTAAGGCTTTCATGGTGACAACAGACCATGTGCTTGTGCAACATTTCTAAACTGCTGCAATCTATGTTTCATCACTGGTACTAATCATATGTCTTGAGGTGCAAGAGCCCTAGAGTCAAGTTACATTAGAAGTGACCAACCAGGATGTGGGGGTGTGGGCTTCATCATTTTAGACAATGTTTATACTTGGTTATGCAATTACAGTATATGTCAGCTTTATGATTGATGTTCCCTTATTAGTCTGGTTCCTGAGTAGCCATTCAGAGTAGGGTTGATATAATTGATGTGGTATATTAAAATTTTATTCTGATTTTTTATTTTAAAACACACCTAAAATGTATTATTTTATGGCAATGTTGGTTATATTTTGGGAACTATTTGTAAGAAATGAAGAAAGTCATGAAAATTAGTATTCAACCCCAGCATATTCATATTTAGTTGAGACTTATTTTGCTGAAATAACAGATGTTAGATCTTATACTTTTGTGTAAGAGATACAGAGAATGGACACAGAGACATAACACCTTTGAGAACCATTTCCACTATCTGTGGAAAATAATCTACATGGAACTGTAATGGATTTATCTAGATTTCCAAAGACAATGAAAGTATTGTAAATCCAAAAAGAAGCTTGGAAGGTTCACCAGAGCACTATTTAAACAGGACAAACTCGAATTGCTTCAGTCATGCTTTTGTAACTTATTATTGTATTATTGGTTCTGTCTATGTTATATAGTGTTTTTTTGAGCAAATAACTGCTTGCATAAGTAGTGCCACTGGTGGTGCTAAATGGCTACGTCGGATGAACCACTATATAATGTCCCAGAAGTTGGCTGAAGACAAGCAGACTAAGGACATGGATTACTGGAACCTTCTTTGGTTCAGATGATGTCAAGCGTGTGTGGCGGCAACCATGTGAGGAGTACAAAGACATGTGTGTCTTGCCTACAGTCAAGCATGGTGGTGGGAGTATCATGGTCTGGGGCTGCATGAGTGCTGCACTGGGGAGCTACATTTCATTGAGGGAACCATGAATGCCAACATGTACTGTGACATGCTGAAGCAGAGCATGATCCCCTCCCTTTGGAGACTGGGCCGCAGGGCAGTATTCCAACATGATAACGACCCCAAACACACCTCCAAGATGACCACTGCCTTGCTAAAGAAGCTGAGGGTAAAGGTGATGGACTGGCCAAGCATGTCTCCAGACCTAAACCCTATTGAGCATCTGTGGGGCATCCTCAAATGGAAGATGGAGTAGCGCAAAGTCTCTAACATCCACCAGCTCTGTGATGCCATCATGGAAAAACAAAGGTGACGACACAAAATATTGACACTTTGGGCCCGATTTTGACATTTTGACATTTTCAGGGGTGTACTCACTTTCTTTTTAATGATTTATCCCTAACAAAGCCTTTTTTGCCATGTTCAAAATGGCGCCGCCGATGGCAGCCTCTGTGTATTTGTGCGCGTTGTTTCTTCTTGTTTTGTTTGTAAAGTCAGTTTTCTCTTACGAGCTCTTTCACCAGAGATGAGCTCATAAACATCAGAGGAACAACTCCAGCGGATTTATTTCCTACGTTCTTGCTAACATCAGTGGAGTTATTGGACATTGTAGTCAAAAGAACCCTTACCTTTGCTCACGCAGTAAAACGCAGCAGAAGAAAGAAACGTCCCGGTGCGTTTGTACGACCCTGCAAACATGGACATCGCACACCGTTACCTGGAATATTTATCTCCAATATGCATTAGCTGTGCAACAAACAGGATGAACTTTGTTGTTTGTTAGTAACTTTTCACAATGTGTTTCATGTTTAGTTAGTTAGTTGTTTTGCTGGTCATTTCAGCACCTTTCACAATGTGTTTCATGTTTAGTTAGTTAGTTGTTTTGCTGGTCATTTCAGCACCTTTCATTTTCGCGTGTACAGTTCGGGTTTGTTTTGTCTTGTCTTGGAATTAAATTCACCTTGGCTTTCAAAATGTCTGCATATGGTTCCGTCTCGCACACAGACCGTGATACCATGAGAGTGGCATGAGGGCCCAATGTCATCTAGTGGAACTTGTTCTCACTGCCCAGCACCATGCAGATTGGTTTGGCTTTCGCCAGAGAACATCAGTTTCTGGAGATACCATGGTGAATGTTAATGTGGCCTGCAACATCATGCAACATGACCGGTTTGACTGTGAGCAGTAGCTCAGTGAAGGTCTGGGGGGGGGCATTTCCTTGGAGGGACGCACAGACCTCCATGTGCTAGCCAAGGGTACCCTGACTGCTATAAGGTACTGGGATGAAATACTCAGATTCATCGTCAGACCTTACGCTGGTAAAATGCTCCTGGGTTCCTCCTGGTGGAGGACAAAGCCCAGGCTCATGTGGCAAGAGTGTTTAGGCAGTTCCTGGATGACGAAGGCATTGATGTCATTGACTGGCCCACACAGTCCGCAGACCTGAATCCAGTTGATAACTGGGACGTTATGTATCGGTGCATCCGAGACCACCAGTTAGCGCCACAGACTGTCCAGGAGCTCACTTATGTCTTAATCCAGGTCTGGGAGGAGATCCCTGCAGGACACCGTCTGATGTTTCATCAGGAGCATCTACAGATGTTGTTAGGAGTGCACACAGGCACGTGGGGGCCATACACACTATGGAAGCACATTTTTAGTTGCTGTGATGAGATTCATGCCAGTTGGAACAGCCTGTGATTTTAATTGTCTATGAATCCAGCCCTTAATCTGTTGGTAATTTTGGTTTCCATTGAACATTGTTTAATAATTTTTTTCTCAACAAATTTGTTCACTGAGACCAGGTGTGTTATTTAAGTGTTTTATGGGATGATATTGTATATTATGACAATTTATTCCAGCTCCCATTCATCTTTTTGATTTTTGATATGGGTGAAGGGTTGACAGATTTCATCGAGAGTCTAAGGCATGATAATTAAATGCCTGACTAAATTGCATTTGTGCTAGAAAATACATCTATAATTATAATTGCCACCCACCTAAGCCCATTTCTTCATGTGCATTGTGAATAATAATATCCCCTTATTTTGAAAATCATCCCAATATTTCACGAGACCTCCCTCTCTGGCAACACTATGCTCTTGCTGGCTATTGTGATTTCGCTAAAAAGTGACCTGCTGCTATGTGTCCTATATAGAGTATGAAAGAACATGTGTTTTTGAAGAGAATACTGCATGGTATGCAATAGGTTGATTATCAGATTTTCATTAGATAGTGTTGTAAGCATTATTATCAGAACTAAAGGCACCAGCTCCACCTGACTGTTATTCTCAATTTGTAAAATGCCAGCTAAATGCAAGCTCTGTTTTGGTGGCATGCAGAGGACCAACACCATATTAGACTGGTGGTCATAAGGTTTTGGCACTTTAGTGAATATCCTAACTTAGCATGTGTATTGAAGTGTGTGCTTATGTCTGTCTGCTTATCTTATAAGACACATTCCAGGACTGTTCCCTGTTTTGGTAAGTAAGTTCTGTACAGTCTCACTTGGTTGCCTGTATGTTCCCTGAGGCAACATAAAGTCAATGCTTCAAGCAGTTTATATCCCCCCACTTCTGGTGTTGAGAGATACTACAGATAACACTGTGAATGGCAAGTTATCTGAATAATATGGATTCTCGTAGAGTACACACATTGTCATTGTGATTCATTGTGAGTTATTGCTGCTTGCAAAGAAAGGGGTTACCGTGGGTGTATAAATTATAATGTACGTTAGGGCTTCAATTGTCCACCTCCTATGTGAATTGTAACTCCCTTGTGGTTGAACTGGAAATTACTTCTTGAAAGTTTTGAAGTCTTTGAGACACAAGGCAAAAGCAGGAGTGTTTTCTCTGATTCTCTGACGTTTTCAACGTAGATCTAGAGTATGGAGGGTTATACCAGTTAGTGCCAGTGCCACACTAATACTATGTCACAATACTATGTCACAATAAACTAATAATAATTAAGATTTCAAATGATTTCCACATGTTAATCACACCCCCTGTACAGCAGCATCCCAACTCACGACCAAAAGGTGAAACAGTGTTGTTTTATATTCTCAATAATTATGTCCTTGGCTTGATGTTTCTGTTTGGAGCTAGTATCAGATACATTATTCATTCAGTTTGAAAATAGAGTTAGTTTAGATAACTACATGAAGTGGGGGTTGGATTGTGTGCACTTGCTCCTGGAATTAAGCGTTGATTCATTGTGTAAACATTTGTGTTAAATGAATGAAATTGGTTCAAACTAGCCAACTACTAGACAAACAATGAGAAGCAACTAGTAATATCAAAACAAGCATCACGACTGTAACAAAGATCTTTGTCTTTTAGCATGTGCCACTTTTGTGTGTAATAAACCTAACAGCCACCAGATGTAACAAGAAACTGTAGAGAACGTGAAAGATAGGGAGTAGTCTAATGCTCCACTGATTTGCAGTACTGTTCAACCTGCGTTCAATTTCTGCAAACACAATACCGGATGTGACTTGAAGTCCCACAAGGATGGCACTGCATTTTCCCATAAGGATGGGTTGCATTTTCAGGTTGAGAAAATAATGTTAGAGGCTAATGGTTAGATCATTCATCCAGTAATTGAAACATGTCTGTTTGAAATCCTGGAGCTGTCAAGCTGATCTGCCAATCTGCCCTTGAGCATGGCACTTGTACCTATTTGCTCTAGGATGTGTTACAGGATTCACACATCCAGAACTGATAAAATGTCCAAAAAGTATTTTGAACTGCAAAAGTCTCTTTCTCAAAATTAACCCCTGGATTGTGTAAAATGTAGCATGACAAAGCAACTACAATGCAGAATACTGTAACGTTTGACCAGGCACCAGTCCACCAGAGGGAGCCAGTCTGAATATTGAACTCTTTTACTTCCTGTTCCTGCCTCATTTCCTGTCACTCTGTATTTAAGTCATGCGCTATCACTGCCTTATTGTGAGGTATTGCCAGTTCTCTGCCTTACTAAGCGTTCTACCATTCTCTTTTGATGATTACTCTTATGACCATTGCTTTGCTTTTCGACTCACACTTTGGGATTGCTGTTTTTTGGATTTGTCTGTCATTGGATTGTTGTACCTGTGCTTGGACCAAGGCCTATGACCTGACTACGAGTTGTGAATATGTTTTGGATTTTCTGCTCAGATCCTTTAATAAAGACCCACTTATGGATTCCACTCAGCCTACATCTACCTTACAAATACACAGGAATGTCAAACCATTACTGTTTTAATGTCATTGAATTAAATCCCCAAACTGATCAAATGAGGATTTTAGCCAAACACTATTAAATAACACATATAAAATTATGTAGCAACAAAAATAGTGTTGATTATATGATGTCTGTTACTTGATCTGCAGTCTGGGATGTAATCTGAGGTGCAGTTAATTGCAGATTTCTAGAGAGGGCCTGGCTCAATCACTGTTCTAGTTCATCCCAAAGGTGTTCGATGGGGTTTAAGTCAAAGCTCTGTACGGGCCAGTCAAGTTCTTCAACACCTAACTAATCCAACCATTCATATATGGTCCTTGCTTTGTGCACTGGGGCGCAGTCATGCTGAAACAGAATAGGGCCTTCCCCAAACTTTCCCTACAAGTTGGAAGTATGGAATTTTCCCAAATGTCTTGTAAAGCTGAGATATTAACATTCCCCATCAGTTGAACTAAGAGGCTTAGGCCAACCCTAGAAAAACAGCCCCATAGCATTATCCCTCCTCCACCAAACTTTACAGTTGGCACAATGCAGTCATGCAGTCAAACCCAGACTTGTCCATCATACTGCCTGATAGAGAAGTGTGATTGGTCTCTCCACAGAGTCCAGTGGCGCATTGCTTTACACCACTCCATCCGACGCTTGTGTTTGGTGAAGTAAGACTTGCATACAGCTGCTCAACCATGGAAATCCATGCCATGAAGTTTCAGGGCACAGAGCTCTGCAGTTTTTGTGTCAGCAGAGCGTTGGTAGCTTTTACGCACTCAGCACAACTTTTGTGCCTCAGCACTCGGCGACCCTGCTCTGTAACTTTACGTGGTCTGCCACTTCGAGGCTGAGTTGCTGTGGTTCCTATCTGCATCCACTTTGTAGGAATACAACTTACAGTTGCTTGTGGAATATCTAGGAAGGAAGACATTTTACAGTGGCATCCCATTAGAGTACCATGCTCAAATTCAGTGAGCTCTTTAGAACTACCCATTCTTTCACAAATGTTTGTAAAGGCAGACTGCATTAGTGTTGGGCTGCTCAACACTCATGCCCGATACTGTTCCGATCTGTTCGACACTCACTACATCGTAAAAAAGTTCAAAGACGTGTTCTGAAACATTTCTGGTCACATGACGTTGGATTTTGAAAGATCACGTTTTAGAAAGAAACCTGTGTAGATGAGTCCCAGACAATTAACTGTCTTAAGTTTAATAACTTTGAATGGCTTGAGTGGCTTCACTTTGTTGCAAGCTAGCCTACCTGGTAGTAAACTTGATAGTAACTTGTTCAGGACACATTGCACCCTTTACTTTGAGAACCTTTTTACCAATTTTGGCACTACAACTGAGAGTGAAGTTTACTGGTGGCTCTGCAAGTAGTGTCACAGATTGACCCTCAGTTATACGAGAATTTGAATATCGGGTATATTTTCCCCATTTAAAACATCAATTTGTTTTTAAATGACTCTTTTCATTTAGTGCAACCTATGGTTCTGGCAGTGATCCAAATCATTATAATGAATGCATTGTTAAAAAAAGCATGTTGAAAAGTAGTGATGGGATGTTCCCGTTTTTTAAACTAACTGCATCAGAAGAATGTCTCGAGTAGTGATTGGTTGCTTGACACACACGCTTTTAACTATTTGAGTATGCAGCTCTACCTCTACAGGACACGTTATTAGAGATGTATGTAGATTAAACCAACAAGAGTGGGTAGTGTGCAGGCTTATTCTCTTGATCATTTGGGATTGTTTTTAATTGAAACTACTGTTTGTTGTTTTTAATTATACTATGACTTTACAATCATCATCCTAAACATTATATTGGATGCTATGTTGAAAAATACATATTGGAAATAAATTGTGGATGTTCCGGGCTTTTTAACACATCTGTATCGGAGAAATATCTCAAGTAGTGAACGGTTTTAAGAATGTCACAAATACTAATTTTCTCATAATCTGCTGCCTCAGTTTTTATGATGGCAATTTGCATATATATCATAATGTCATGACAAGTGATCAGATGAATTGCAATTAATTGCAAAGTCCCTACTTCCCAAGAAAATGTACTTAATCCCCCCAAAAATGCAATTTTCACTGCATTTCAGCACTGCCACAAAAGGACCAGCTGACATCATGTCAAAGATCCTCTCGTATAGACAGGTGAGAGTGTTGACGAAGACAAGGCTGGAGATCACTCTGTCATGCTTATTGAATTAGAATAAAAGACTGGAAGTTTTAAAAGGAGGGTGGGGCTTAAAATCATTGTTCTTCCTCTGTTAACCATAGTTACTTGCAATGGAAACATGCACAGTCATCATTGCTACAATGAGGAGAACAAGTATTTCATTCACTGCCGATTTTGCAGGTTTTCCTACTTACAAAGCATGTAGAGGTCTGTCATTTTTATCATAGGTACACTTCAACTGTTAAAGAAAGAATCTAAAACAAAAATAAAGAAAATCACTTTGTATGGTTTTTAAGTAATTCATTTGCATTTTATTGCATGAAATAAGTATTTAATTCATCATAAAAACAGAACTTAATATTTGGTACAGAAACCTTTGTTTGCAATTACAGAGATCATAAGTTTCCTGTAGTTCCTGACAAGGTTTGCATACACTGCAGCAGGGATTTTGGCCCACTCCTCCATACAGACCTTTTCCAGATCCTTCAGGTTTCGGGGCTGTCGCTGGGCAATATATTTTCTACAGGTAACAAGTGCAAACAGGTGCAGTTAATACAGGTAATGAGTGGAGAACAGGAGGGCTTCTTAAAGAAAAACTAACAGGTCTGTGAGAGCCGGAATTCTTAGTGGTTGGTAGGTGATCAAATACTTATGTCATGCAATAAAATGCAAATTAATTACAAAAAAATCATACAATGTGACTTTCTCTACATGCTTTGTAAGTAGAAAAACCTGCAAAATCGGCAGTATATCAAATACTTGTTCTCCCCACTGTATGCACAAAAAGGGCTTAACAGACAAGGATATTCCTACAAGTAAGATTGCACCTAAAAATATATATATTATATATATATAAATGTTTAAAAAACTTCAAGGAGAGAGGTTCAATTGTGGTGAAGATTGCTTCAGGACGCGTAAGAAAGTCCAGCAAGCGCCACAACCGTCTCCTAAAGTTAATTTAGCTGAGGGAACGGGGCACCACAAGTGCAGAGCTTGCTCAGGAATGGCAGCAGGCAGGAGTGAGGGCATCTGCACACACAGTGAAGTGAAGACTTTTGGAGGATGACCTGGTGTCAAGAAGGGCAGCGAAAAAGCCACTTCTCTCCAGGAAAAACATCAAGGACAGACTGATATTCTGCAAAAGGTACAGGGATTGGACTGCTGAGGACAGGGGTCATTTTCTCTGATGTTTGTTTTCCTGCGTGTGCGGGGGGGGGTTCTGTCACGTCTCCGCCTGGTGGCGGCCTCTCCCTTGTTCGCGTAGCCCCCCAGCGTTTGACGTCGCCGGCCTTTTAGGCACCACCGTTCGTGATTGTCTTGTTCCCCATGTCCTGTGAACGCATCCCTCCCTAAGTCCTTGCAGCTGGCGCTCGTTACATGCCTATATCAATCAATCAATCAAATGTATTTATAAAGCCCTTTTTACAACAGCAGTTGTCACAAAGTGCTTTTACAAAAACACTCAGCCTAAAACCCCAGTGAGCACGCAACAACAGGATTGAAGCACGGTGGCTAGGCAAAACTCCCTACGGGGCCGGAGCGTAGGAAGAAACCTAGAGAGGCACCAGGCTCAAAGGGGTGGCCATACCTCTTGTGGCTGTGCAGTGTGATGTTTAAAAATACTGCTAATAATTAATAAGTTCACATGAGCTATGTCCAGAGTCTAAAATGCCTGATCTAGGTTGACGGGCATGATCAGATTGGCAGGACAGGAACAGTCCAGGGTAGGTTGATTATGGGGGCAGCCGGAATCATCAGGATCATCTAGGTTGGGAGAGGGGGTCAGCAGAGTAGCAGCTGGAATAGTCAGGTATCTGCTTGTTCTGCAGCAAAACCAGGAAAGCTCAGGACAAGGTCTTCTGGGCCTGGTACTCCACTGGTGTAGGCCGAGACCTCACGTCCTTCTAGTTAAAACCGCAACAGGAGACAAGGAGAGTTGTTAAAGGGTGCATTTTTTAGAGTTATGGAGGAGAACTAGCCCCGCTCCCCCGGCACAATAATATAGCAGCATAAAACTTTTGTCTGAGACAGGGGGGTCCAGTGACAGGCATCCCAGTGGAGATGAGAGCCCACCTAGCAAGACAGCAAGGGTGGACAGTATCGAGCCATTCCGGTCACCTTCAACCCCTGGGCCAGGCTACACTAGTCAAAACACATGCTGAAATGATGCGTCTTTAGTAGACACTTAAAAATTGCCACAGAGTCTGCATTTCTAACCGTAATTGGCAGATTATTCCACAGTAGCAGAGCTCTATGTGAGAAAGCCCTGCCTCCGGCTGTTTGTTTAGAAATTCTAGGTACGACCAAAAGGCCTGCATCTTGTGATCTTAAGTTACGTGTAGGTATATATGGCTGGATCCTTTTAGAGAGATATGCAGCAGCAAGTCCGTGTACTGCTTTATAGGTCAACAATAAAACCTTAAAATCAGCCCTAGCCTTCACAGGCAGCCAATGTAGAGAAGGTAATACTGGAGTAATGTGCTCAAATATTTTTGTTCTAGTAAAAATTCGAGCAGCCGTATTCAACACTAACTGAAGTTTATACATCAATTTATCAGGGTAACCGGAGATTAGAGCGTTGCAATAATCTAGTCTAATCTAGTCAGCATCAGCTTTTGATAAATAATTCTGTATTTTAGCAATGTTCCGGAGATGAAGAAAAGCAGCTCGAGATATATTTTTTATGTGTTCATCGAAAGACAGGTCAGGGTCAAGGGTGACGCCAAGGTTTCTCACATTCTTTTGGGATATGACTATACAACCGTCGAGGTTCATTGTGAGATCTCCCAACAGTGCTCTTTGTTTCTTAGGTCCTAAAATTAACATTTCAGTTTTTTCTGAGTTTAAAAGCTAAAAGTTATCGGTCATCCATTTCCTAATATCTGAGACACATGCTTCTAAAGTAGCTATTCTGGGGGCCTCTCCATGCTTCATCAAGATATATATGTCAGGGTTCCACCCTACCTGACTGTTGCTGGTCCGTTCGCGCCCTCTGGTGGCCTGTGAGCGATGTGCTCCTCCCAGTCACAAATCACACCGTCATCAAGCACCTGGCCACCTGCGCACACCTGTCCCTCATCACACTGATCACTGTCCATACTTAGTCACCCGTTTCCCTTGGCTCAGTGTCAGTGCAAACTAAGTACCACGCTAGTCATTCACTGCTACGTATTTGGTTCTGTTGACTCCTGCGGTTCCACGCAGCACTCGGCTATCAAGCCTTATCCTACTTATAAAGAAGTAACTAGTCCCAGCACGGTACCACTCCGGTATTGTGCACATTGTACTCCTTCGAACAACCAACGTCCGTTAAAGCTTGTGCCCTACGAGCTTCTCTACACGGACACTTATCATCTCTTGTTGCCACAGTCGAGCAATTGGATCCAACCATCGCTCTGATCACGCGCAATCCTTACAATATAGCTGTGTGTCATCAGCATAGCAGTGAACATTTTCCTTGTGGTTCCTGATGACATCACCCAGAGGCAGCATATATAGGGAAAACAGTAATGGCCCCAAAACTGAGCCTTGAGGAACACCAAAACATACCTTTGATTTGACAGAGGACATGCCATATATTGATACAAACAGATATCTTTCAGATAAATAAGATTTAAACCAGGCTAAAACTTTTTTTCCAATCTCTCCAAGAGATGGAAGTGATCAATAGTGTCAAAAGCAGCACTTAGATCAAGAATCAAGAGAACAGATGAAGAACCTTTGTCTGAGGCCATTTGAAGGTCATTCATCACCTTCACAAGTGCAGTCTCAGTGCTATGATGGGGTCTGAAACCGGATTGGAGCATTTCACAAACGTTGTTTGTCTTCAAAAAGGCATTAAGTTGTTGAGAAACTGATTTTTCTAAGATTTTGGAGAGGAAGGGGAGGTTCAATATTGGCCTATAATTCTTTATTAAATCTGGATCCAAATTAAATTTTTTCAGTAGAGGCTTTATTTCTGCTATTTTTAATGAGTTTGGTACACTTCCAGAGGACAGGGAGCAGTTTATTATGTTCAACATTGGTGGACCTAATCCTTATGTGTCTTGTCTCTGCATTCACTGTTGTGTGTTTGCACCGAGGTGCTTTAGCAGTGTTTGTTTCACACTGCATACTTGCTTTTGTTTCCACTCAGAGGAGTATTTACTCTTACCAGTTCATGACGATAGGTACAATTAAATCCTATCTTGCATCGCCTGCCTGCGTGTTGGTCGACTTATTCAGTACACTACCACAATATCTGCATGGACATACAGAGGCCATTATCAGCAATTATCACTCCGGTGTTCCAATAGCACATTGTGCTTGCAAACTGTGCTAACATTAAAGAAACTATAAAACTGGCCTTCTTTAGAATAGTTATATATAAACTAGAGTAACGACCCTGATCAGGTGTAACAAATGGTATAATACCCAGTGACAACAGATATCAATTATGGTGGCAATTATGGTGAAAACTTTTGACCAAACTGAATGTACTTGCCTGTTACATTGTAATAATGTTCAGGACTTTTAACTAATTTGGTATTATAAATCAGCATTATATCTGCATTAGAAAAATATGGGCAAAACTACACTTAGCAGCTTTGTAGCAGGAGGGGACAATGCCCGTAGTGAGGGAGAGGTTGATTATGCTTGTGATGTGAGGACAGAGAGCAGCTATAGAGGCTTTAATCAGGACAGTGGGAAGAGGATTGAGAGAGCAGGTTGTATTTTTGGATGTCATAATGAGTTTAGCGATGTAGAGGGAATCAACAAGACTGAATGAGAAGAGGTTAGAGTCCCGGGGAGCAGGTAGGGACAATTGAAGTTTAACTGTAGATAGGGCTGGGGTCGATTCATTAGATAGTGAAGAGTTTATTGTTGTTTAGTAGAGGGGCTAGGGAGTGAGTCATTGAGGTTATTGAGTGGGTCTGCTGAGGTAATTTGCTGACAGTAGAGAACAGAGTCCGGGAGTTCATATTGGAGCTATTGATTAGGCATCTCTGAGGGCATCTCTGTAAACATCTCTGTAAACTGAAAAATTTGGTTTTTAGTGTGAACAGTGAGTCGTGATTTTTCCAGAAATTCATGACAGCAAGAATAAGTCAGTAGTAGTTCAATTAAAGTCCACGGAAACCAGTTCTGTCAAACCGGACACTCAGTCAGCCCACCATGCAGCTAAGTAACCTAGCAATTAGCATTAGCAAACCACTCCCAACCACATTTGGACCAAAGACCATGACCAACTGAGAAAAGCGAAGACAAAAGGGGAAGTTTACCCATTATAATTGACAGCTGGGGCCCAGTCGATGGCAGACAAGTGGAGACCAGCCTGCCAACACAAACGCCAGAGAGAAGTTCCACGGGAGGACTCCTGAAGCTAGTTAGCCTGTTGGCAGGTGCTGTACAGCGGATGAACGATGGACGTTACGACGAAAAGTAGAGTTTGGACGGTGTGGAAACCGAATGTTTCCCCCGGGTTGCAAATCAGAGAATGTCCACGCCGTTAAGTCTTCCCAAATCATACACCTTTATTACGAGTACACCCGGAGATCTGTCACGCAGGACAAGACAGGACGATCTAAAGACTGTTCACATCGGACCCCGTTTATGTAGCCACACACACACACACAGTCAATGCATCGAAGTTGCTGCGCACACACAGTTAATGCATGGAAGTTGCTGCGCGTGCTTCCTGAGTGTCCGTCGCGTGTCGCAGCCCCCAGCCCTGGGGTGAACCATCTGGTGACCTTTTCCGAGGGGGATGAGAATGGTGTTGTTGTGTCCGGCGCCAGGAAGTCTACAGGACCCCTCTGGCCTGTCTCCCCGCCTCTCCTTATCAGTCCCATGTGTGGTGGTCAAGCTAAAAGTTAATCTATAGGTTTCCATGCACAAAATGCCCATTGTCTTAATCTCCTAACTTCCTGACCCCCCCCTTCTTATGGCATGTCCCAAGTAACTTATTAACCCTTCGCCTTACTACGTCTTATAACGAATTCCACAACGGACAATGCAATGGTAGTACTGCAGACAAGAAAGCGTGGAAAACGTGGCAATCCAATGTGATGTTCAAAGGAACATTTTGACTACAATTCCTTGAATTGGACTTCATGGACTTCAGGAAGTGGCAGGCAAGGGATACCCCATACACATTGATGGAGCTGAAGTGGAAGGAGTCTCTGACTTTAAGTTCCTTGCTGTGTTCATCAAAGATGACCAAACCTGGTCCAGGCAAGGAGACTCAAGAAGTTTGGCATGTCTGCAAGAACTCTCACCAACTTCTACAGATACACAACGGAGTGTATCCTCTCAGACTGTATCAATGTCGCTGCTGACCGCAAGGCCCGGCAGAGGGTGGTGACGTGCATCATTGATTGCCATCACCCTTTCGTACAAGGCATCTACCACACAAGATGCCTTAGGAAAGCATGGAATATCGTAAAGGACTATTGCCAACCAGGCAATAGTGGTATGTTCACACTGCTGCCAACTGGTACACGTTACCGGAGCATCAGGGCATGCACTTCCAGACTCACAAAAAAAAAATTCTGCCAGGCCGTAAGACTTCTCTACCAGCAATATTGATGATCAATGATCATTTGAATTTAATTAACAATGGTGCTGAAGTTTTATGCACATTAATGCAAATAGCTAATATATTGGTACCATTCATAGGCACTATTACACTTATTTATTACTTATTTGTAATATTTAAATAATTATTTCATATTGTCATTACACTTTCCCACAGTTTTTGCTGCTAGTTGATATTGTTCTGTATATATTCTGTTAGTTAAAACATTTTGTAGTATATACATTTATTTATTTGTTGCTTTCAATTTTTAATGATACTCCTACTTTTTATAATACTTCTTATGCTACTGCGTAGATGATTTGTGCCAACAGAAATGGTTTAGTGTAATCTGGTGTTCCCAAGGCCCTTGTTCAGGTGCCGACATCATATTAAGCTTGGCACTAAACTGCTGTTGGCCATCATTCTCTCTCGATGTTGGATCATGAATAATTGTGTGAACTGGGATAATACAAGTAAGTTAAACTCATAAATAGTTAGATGCATTCTTGTTCAAGGTTTAAAAAATTCTCATTAATAGATCTTCTGGCTTCATGTAATACTGTTTTTATTCCACACAGGCTTTTCCTGGCTTCACTCTAATGTACAATGGGTTTGCCGATTTACTAGCCTTACATCTGTCATGCGGCAACCTAACTTCTACCTGTTCCATTTCTTTCTTCAACTTTTCTTGTCCTTAATTTTCCATTTTTGTACCTGCTGCCCTGTAGTGACTTCCACTTCCGAAGGTTACCCAATTATTTCTGAAAAAAGGTTTTTAGCTCATTTTCATTAGAGCAGAGGATTAGAAGATTAACTGACTTTTTCCCACTTGACTTGTTTTGCCTTTTTCATCATAGGGCTGTTAAGAAATAAATGATCCTGACGACTTTGTCCAATTAGAAATAATCAAAGTATTTAATCACCGGCGTATCATGTCCCTATCGAACGTGCACGGCTCTTGTTTTGGCTGGGAAAGAGAGCGCATTGTTTAGATACATTCAAATTTATAGGTTCTCCTTAAGGGAGCCTATTGGTCAAATCTTCTTGTAGGTCTTCACGTTGCGTGGTGTTCTGATTGGCTGGACTGAGTCTCTCTGAATGTGCGACCTCTTCCTGTTGGGAGTTGGTGTTCTCAAACCTGGATGCGTCTTTCTGTAGTCTCGTGGTCCTTCTTGTACACCCTATGCGCTTCCTGTTATTCGTTCGCTCTCTGCTTTATTACCCCACATATCATTACTTGTTTTGTTCATGCTTTAAGCAGTATCATTTGGCTGTTAATAATGCATTCATGATATGGCTATACATTCTTAAGGCACAAGCATACAATTGTACGATTGTGATTATAGCTTATTATGAAACCTTGATTCATCATTTCAACACACACAGAATGAAAGTATTTTTTCCTTACAGGGCCCAGGTGTCCGTTCTTCAAAGCTCGCTAACTCAGTTAGCCGGATTTGATTGTTGGCGATTTGTCATGACCTTGGATTGTTGGGTTTTTCAATGCTCATCCTAGATTTTCTGTCAAAGCAAATGTCCGTAAATATAAGCCGGCTTTAACCACTGCACAAACTGTGTGTATTGCCTTGCGATTCTTTGCGAGTGGCACTTTCATTTACACAATTGTAGATGCGGAGAACTTGGTGAAAAGGTTCTGTCTGTTGTGCCATTCGCAAAGTTTACTTGTTGTTCAAGCAGTTTTTATAGGCTTTTGTGGTATATCTAAGCCACTTGACGCCCCAGGCTGTGTAACAGAATTTCTATTCCATTGCAGGTACATAAAAAAAAAGAATTGTTAAGGAAGTTCATGCCATGATGACCATGCCAATAAGGATGACTTGTGTCCCCCAGGCTTCCCTAATGTTATAGGTGCTATAAACTGCACACACAACCCCAAGGTTAACGTGCCCCAATTAAGGGGAGTTTGTGAACCGAAAGGGGGTTCATAGTGTAAACGTGCAGGTCAATAATTATTAGAATTCCAGATTAATAATTTATCAAATTCAATTTCAAAAAAGATATTACATTGACCGATTATATCATACCATCACTGTCGTAGATGGTGTGTTACTCTATGTGCCATATCACAAATGTAGATGCAAAATGGCCTGGATCTGTCAATGACTTATTTGAACGTGGTAAGTGAAGATTTACAGAGTTACATACACTTATACTGGGCCAAACATACCTTAAAGTTTCCATTAAACAGGTGATTATAACAGGATCCGGCTTGGACACAGAGGCTATGCATGCAGGCAGTATAAGTGGTAATGATTACCATTTTGTAAAACATTCTTGTACTTCACTTTTACTTGTTCCCATGTTCTAATGGGTCTTGTAGTGGCTCTGACATTAGAGATGAACAAAGTAATGTTGAAATAGTTAAAATACGATAAAAATAATAATTTAATAAGTGATAAGAACATTGAACATGGTCAAAACTTACACATTTAATTGGTCCGCAACATTTTGCCAGCCCTCTCTGCTGGCTTTTGCGGACTTTGAGGTGTTCCCTGATGTTTTAATTGACTTTTCAAATTCCGCGTAGCCTTTGCTGCTTCCTGTGTCATGGCCTGAGCCTAGTCTGGGTCGGAGTTTGTCCTTTTTCCCCATTTATTTTGTTTCCCTGGTAGCGCTCTGGATATACGCATGCCATTTCCCATATTATCACCCACCTACCCATTACACCAGGGGTCTCCAAACCGTTCCACGGAGGGCCGAGTGTCTGCAGAACGGTTTGGAGACCCCTGCATTACACAAACCTGCCGACAATCCTCTCATCAGCACCACACTATTTCATCCTCCAATTTCCCCTTTTGCTTGGCCGGTTCATTGCTATTGCTTAGTCGCGTTTGGGCCACGCTATGGTACGTTTGTTATCACCTAGCTCAGAGCCTGTTTCTGCAGTTCTGTTTCGATTACCCGTTGTTTTCTCAGTATGCTTTCCCTGAGTGTTTTTTCCTTCCCGTCTTGCCTGCTTTTACCAATCCCTGTTTACCCTCTGTGCTCCTTGTCCTTGACACCCTGTTTCCCTATCACATTGTTATTGTGATTCAATAGGAGCTGGTTTACCATGTGCACCCATTAACCACAACTGTTCCAAGATCCCATCCTGGTACGGATCATATCTCAAAGTACAATGATAGACCAAGTGTGGCATATCAGTGGCATCAGTGCTTCAATATATCTACCCCATTTACAAGTGACTTCCCTAACCTTATCGTCTATGTCCCTATCCAATACACATTTGCTAATGCTGCTTGCAGCATCATAATCAGTATTTTTACCACAGTTTCTTTCATAATTATTCCATCTGGTGAACACTGAATTTGTAATCCTAACACCTAATGAATCTCTTCCCAATAAATTGACTGTATTGTTTATGAAACTAATATGGGAATTTTGACTGTGCGTCCACTCGTGATTTGATTTATTGGAGCAGTCATGAGTATCAGCTGCATCTGTTCCAAAAAACCTACTGTCATAGTATTTGTTCCCCAACATGGGGAGGCTCGAGGCATAATGTGTACTACAATCATTGGTGTGCCTCTAAACGCATACATTGTTAAAGGAAAATGGTGAATTTATTCAGACAAAACAAAACTAACACGAACTATACACAGAAATTAAAGGTGCTGACACAAGCAGCAAAAACACATAACTAACTAAACATAAAACACACTGTGAATAAACTTACAGACGAAACATGTAGCATATCCACTGTACAAATAAACAAAAGGGACAACGACCGTGAACGAAGGTATAGCCAAACAATTAACCACACCAGGTGTGGATTCTAATTTAGATGAAGTAGGCTCCCCAATCAGAGGCAACTGACAACAGCTGTCTCTGATTGGGGAGCCCTGACCAGCAGCATACGGCACGTCCTGGCTGCGAGCCCGAGGCACAAAAGATGGCCAGGGGCCCTCAGCCAGGAGGTGACATTATCAGCTTGCACATTTATTGCTGCAAACTGACCCTCCCCTTTAGAATTTTCTGGGCACCCTCAGTATTCTTGATGGGTCCATGGATTCACTGGACCCTGAGGGGGCTGGCCTTGGGGCTGTTGCCATGCTTCCCTGGCCTGATTGTTACTTCGGCAATTGCCAAAAACCTGGTTTTGCCAATTTCTGGGGTTCTGTTTGGGGACCCAATAGTGTACAGGACAATCTCTTTTATTATGCCCACCTTGGTTACACCCCCAACAAATTCCTGTTGGGCCATTTGATCCCTGGTTATCTCTTGGCCCATTGGTATGGCCTTTATTCTGCTACTGCCCTGGGGGTTGTGCGAACACATTCACTACTGGTATGTTGGGTGACTGGGGGGCTGTGTTTGTTGTGGTGGCAGTTGACCTCCTTGGAGGGCAGGTGCCATAGTGCCTTTGTCAGAAACAGTCACAGTGGCCCCTGAGTCTTTTTCTTTATTGTCAGTTCATCCCGTTTTAATCAGATAATTCCCCTGGTCAGCCCTATTTTTTCCACTCAGTCTATGTCTCTCCACAACATGAACAAAATAGTCTCTAAACTTCTTCTGTGGTTTGTGTTTCATCAATACCACTTCATCCTCCAGCCTGTTCCTTGTCGGAGCTGACAGCATATCCACAAATGTTCCCAAGGGGGAAGGGGGACCATACCTTGTGAATGTGTAGGCAAGAGGCCCATTTCCCGTAGTCCAATGTCTATACACACTAGGTAAGATCTTGGCGGAACACCCCCTGTTTCTATTACAGTTGCCAGGGTAGTTGTGTTTATAGTTAGGTAAGTGGGGTTAGGTGGTTTGTGATTAACTTTCTTTGCTTTGGTCCCATCCAGACCCTTTTTTCTATTTTTACCATGTTTGTTTGTGTGAGAATAAATTCCCTACACGGTACCCCTCAGTGTGTTGTCTCCTCACTTGCACCCAGTACCCCATACCTTTTTGGGGTGTTTCTTTCCCTACTCTGGGAGGCTTACGTGACTGGTAAATTTGCAACCAAGCCCTCTAGATCCTGTCATGTCCATGGCACATACGGTTCGGAATCGGTGCAGATGGGCTGGCGCCCCCATTGATGCTCTTTCTGTTCCCAAATTTCGTACCACCCTACCCTGTTATAACGCCTCTCTGAAACAGACGCTGCCGCCTCCATCTCTGCTTGTTGCTCCTTGTCTTTCTCTAACTCTCTGTGACTGTTTCAGAGAGGCAGTTTTCCTCCTCTGCAATTTTTTTCTCTCATCCATCTATATACTTTCTCAAACTCCTACACTCTCTTTTCAGGGACTTGCTCATGGTCATCTTTTTGCTGGAGTAGTTTCAACAACTCATTAAAAGTCACACAATACAATCTTATAACTGTCCACAACTGTACCAGAGACACAAGGCAAAAAAAAAAAGTTTAAAGAGAACATATAACTTTTGATCATTAACAATGCTCTTTCCTGCATTCAATCTGGTTTCAGACAAAAACACAGTACCACTGTACCACTACGACCACAATACGTGCTGTGAATTATTCTAATGCCTTAGACAAAGAGCCTGAAAACATGCTGTGCTGCCATGTATGTAGATTTTCTAGAACCTTTGACCCTGTATACCAAGCAATACTTTTGAGTAAGTTGTAGTCAGTAGGACTAGGACCAGATGCCAGTCGTTTTATGATGAGTAGCCACTGGGGTTAAAGATAAAGATGTCCAATAAGGTTCCATACTTGGTCTATTATAGTCACTCTACAATATTGGTAATAATGAGATAAGACAGAGTAAAATTAATCTATACTCTGACAACACTGCTTTGATGGCTGACTAAGCATTACAACATCTTGAGACAGATTTTAAGATACCACAAGGGTAATTTTTAACAACTTAAAATGTCGCCGGATTATGACCTAAAACAAATGTTGGACAAAGGAAAAAAAAATCCTACAAAAATAGAACATATGGTGCAAGATAATTTTATGTCGGTATAGTCGGAATGGTTTGCAGACCAAACTTAAAATCAGGACACTTGTTCCCATGTCCATTTCAAACATTTCTTTGAGGATGTGTTTCTTTGTTGTTTGTAACTGCTTTGGGTAATGCAACTTCTGTGCAATCAGGGGAATAACCTCTGGTTAAATGTAACAACTGGCTGCTATTTTTGTGTTACCTCTGTTTGTTTTACCGTTTATTTTTGTATTGTACCTAAACAGATTCTTTTTGTTTTGCCTGTAACTGTTTTAGATTTTGAGCAATGACAAAAGTATGAATGTATATTCATCATGGCAACTCATAATGTGACTCAGTAGTGGCCCTCACGTGCCTGTATGCACTCCTGACAACATCTAGACATGCTCCTGATGAGACGACGGATAGTGTCAATGGGATCTCCTCCTAGACCTGGATCAAGTCATTTGTGAGCTCCTTTGGCACTGCTATTGTCCTGCACCAGGAGGGACACAGTGCCCTCCACTAACAGGAGGATTTCGTCTTGGTACCTAACAGCAGTCAGGGAACCGTTGGCTAGCACATGAAGGTCAGTGCGACTCTCAAAGTACATACCTCCCCAGGCCATTACTGACCCATTGCCAAACTTATCATGCTGGATGATGTTGCAATATTTACCACAGCGTCTACAAACACTTTCACATCTGTCACATGTGCTCTGAGTGAACCTGCTCTCATCTGTGAATAGAACAGGGTGCCAATGGCAAAACTGCCAATTATTGTGTTGGCCATCCTGCCATCTTACTGGAATTGGTTTCTGACAGTTTGTACAGAAACATGCACAACCGTAGCCTGCTGAAAGTAATTTCTCTGGCAGTGCCCCTCCTGTTCCTCCTCGCACAAAGGAGCAGATACTGGGTCCTGCTGCTGGGTTGATGCCTTTCTATGGCCCTGTCCAGCTCTCAGTGTGTAATGGCCAGTTTCCTGGTACCTCCTCCATGCTTTTGGGAATGTACTGGGAGACACAACAAAACTTCTTGCAATGGCACATATCGTTGCTATTGGATAAATACCACGTCCATCTCCAAAAAGGCGATTTTACAGGAAGAGGAAAACATTTCAGATTTCAGCATGAATGAACAAAACATATCAAAAGTTACCTTTTTGACTATATTTCTGTACACATTTTAACCAATGTCCTCGTAAAATCGCTAATTTGGACAAAAAAGCAACAGGAGGAGAAAATAGTTGCAATTAGCTGATCTGAACATTAACTATTTCGCATTTTAACATTCTGATTCGCTTTTGCGATTTATCAAGCATTAATATTTGCTATTGATTATCATTTATTCAGTCAATATGGATTATGTGGCAATGAGTATGAGCTCTGGAATACCCATGAATTGCACCCGACTGCAGGCTTTGATTTTGGTTGTAGCGTGTAGAGCGATCTATGCGCAGGAACCAAAATCTAACAAGCAGTTGCTTCATATAAAAGTTTCATATTACAGGTTTTTGAACGATGCATGTCAAAGTTTTGGGCTTTGCAGACGACATTAAATAGATGTATAGAGGACATAAAATCCCCTAATTTCAGGTTCAATCACTCAGAAATAAACTGTTACATTACAAAACGAACAAGATGCTACACAAAACTTGAATGTATTGAGAATATAGGAATAATGTTTTCGCATGATAATGATTTGCAATAATGGGAAAAAAATGGACTCTATGTGCGCTTGTGTGAATAAATGAATACACAAGATAAAAGATTGAAAATAATATCAAGTTTATAGGCTACTGGGTATCTTGCCAGCTTATCGTTCTTTTGTGACTAAACCTGCTGCAGCAAATTTAACTAATGTGCTTAACGAGCTGAATAACAGTGATAAACAATTTACACAATCAAATTGCACATTTTAGTTAACCTTATTTAGCATTGACAAACTATACATTTGCTACATAGCTACAACAATTACAGGACAATATAGGATACTGAAATGCTTAAAAAAAATAAAGTTAGCAGCATACTAAAAATATTGCCATATAGCCTTTTCGGGCACTTCCAAATACCCTTTTCCAAACTAACAATTGGGCTCATATAGTCAGGTACTGGCTGAGGGCATCTAGCCTTCTCTATGTGCCCGGGGCTCACAGCCAGGGCCTGACTCTGCTTCCAGTCCGTTCTACCCAATTGGGGACAGCTGTACGCAGTTTTCTCTGATTGGGGAACCGATTTTAGTTGCCTTCTGCTGTTTGGTCTTTGTTGGATCATTGTTGTTTGTTATGTTTGTTTTGTACCGGTACCTCCTTATACTCACTTTCGATGGAATAAATAGCACTATACCAGTGATGTTTGGTAAGGAAAAATTAGGAGACAAGTAGTGTTATTGTTAAGAGGCAGAATTCTAAAGCTGTGGCCAAATGTTTTGAGAATGACACTTATTAATTTTCACAAGTCTGCTGCCTCAGTTTTTGTGATAGCAATTTGCATATATTCTAGAATGTCATGAAGAGTGATCAAATGAATTGCAATTAATTACAAAGTCCCTTGTTCCCATGAAAATGTGTTTAATCCCAAAAGAAAAATGTCCATTGCATTTCAGCCCTGCCACAAAAAGACCAGCTGACATAGGTTAACATAGGTGAGAGTGTTGACGAGGACAAGGCTGGAGATCACTCTGTCCTGCTGATTGAGTTAGAATAACAGAGTGGAAGCTTTAAAAGGAGGGTGGGACTTAAAATCATTCTTCTTCTATCAACATGGTTACCTGCAAGGAAGGAAGTTATCATTGCTTTGCACAAAAAGGGCTTTACAGGCAAGGATACCGTCTCCTGAAGTTGATTTAGCTGTGGGGTCGGGGCACCACCAGTGCAGAGCTTGCTCAGGAATGGCAGCAGGCAGGTGTGAGTGTATCTGCACGCCCAGTGTGGTGAAGACAAGAAGGGCAAAAAAGAAGCCACTTCTCTCCAGGAAAAACCTCAGGGACAGACTGATAGTCTGACTGCTGTGGTTTGCGGTAAAGTCATTTTCTCTGAAGAATTCCCTTTACGATTGTTTGGGGCATCTGGGAAAATACCTTATCCGGAAAAAAAAGGTGAACGCTACCATCAGTCCTGGGCCAGTAAAGCATCCTGAGACCATACATGTGTCAGGTTGCTTCTCAGCCAAGGGAGTGTGTGTCATGCCCTGGCTGCGGGCCCCTGGCCATTTCAGGGCATGCCGGCTAGAGAGGCCTCTAGCCCTCTCTATGCCATTGTGGGCTCCCCAGTCAGAGCAGCTGCATTCAGTTGATTCTGATTGGGGAGCCTACTTAGGCTAGGCTACAGCCACACTCTGTGTGGTTTATTGTTTGTTTGTTAACAACGCTCACGGTTTGTCCTTTGTTTAATTCAAGTTCAAGTGGATGCGCTACATGTTATTTGTATATTGTTTTATGTTAGTTAGTCCTTTCATTTTACGTGTACAGTTTTGTGTAGTTTGTTCTAAGGATTAAATGTACTCTACGACCGTGACAGTGTGCTCACTCACAATTAATCCAAAGGAGTGGGCTCACTCACAATTTTGCCTAAGAAACCAGCCATGAATAAAGAATGATACTAAAACATCCTTTTTCAGCATGATGGAGCATGTTGACATAAGGCTAAAGTGATAACTAAGTGGCTCAGGGAACAAAACATTGACAAATTTTTGGGTACATGGCCAAGAAACTCTCCAGACCTTAATCCCAGTGAGAACTTGTGGGCAATCCTCAAGAGGCGGGTGGACAAACAAAACCCCACAATTTCTGATTGGCTCAGTCAGGATGTGGCCCAGAAGTTATTTCACAGCATGCCAGAGTGAATTGCAGTGTTCTTGTAGAAGAAGGGTCAACACTGCAAATATTGACTCTTTGCATGTACTTAATGTAATTGTCAATAATAGCCTTTGACACTTATGAAATACTAGTAATTATACTTGAGTATACCATAGTAACTTCTGACAAAGATCTAAAATCACTGCAGCAGCAAGTGTTCCTCTTTTAGCACTTGTCCTTCTCAAATAATTTGGCCATGGCTGTAGTAGTGGTGGTGGTGGTAGTACTAGCAGCAGCTACTTTGCAACTCTTTCTGGTCTTTTGTGGGTACTACCACCTTATTGTCTGATCTGTCAGCTGGGCAACTGCATTGGATCTAAAATAGCAACTGTGTTGGATCTAAAAATGAGCGTCAGCAACTATACAATGACAATGACAAAAAAATGACATGCGTATGTAGTGATGTAAGAGTACAAATTAAGTGCTTGGTTTTATTTACCATTTTAGGAAAGATCCTAATTAAGACATACATTTCAAGGTAAAAGCTGCTCATAACTAACCAGTGACGTAAACTGGTAATTCTTTACTGTTCCTTTTTGTTGCATTAGCTACTGGTTATTTATGAACTCCCATTACCTGGTGATTGAGTCTCATTTTCAAATGTCCCTGAATGGGTGAAAAGAGCAGAACCCAGCCGAGTACTTTTACTCTGGCTGAATATCAAATAGTACTACGTAAAATAAGTACATACTTTGCGGACAATGGTAAAGTATGTACTGTTTAGTATACAGTAAACTAGAATACCAGTATTGAGACGGATCGGGACACCACCTTGTTATGACATTGCGTTTAAACATTAGATTATTTTGTCACATGTTAATAATATTATGTCAATTTTGATTATTTAGCTAGACACCGTTAGGCATTTTGTTAAACTGATTTAAGTTTCCTAAGAAGTTTACTTCCACTACAAATGGCATCTATGGACTGTATGGCTTTTGCTACATACTGTTTTAACTTTAAAAGTCAGTAATACTAGTAGCTTACTTCTTGGAATAGTTATAAGAATTTAGCAATTGCAAACAAGACTGAAGACAAAATTTACACTGCCAAAGCCATTTTATTTAATGGCACATCAACAATAATTTTTCTTTTATACATGACGGACATAACTATGAATATAGGTGACGATTAATGACTTTTGTCAAGTGAAAAGAAAATTGTGGAAACCCCTCCATTTTACTGTGGGAGTGGGTTTGATCTATATTACCCAAAAAAGTATGCACGGTTGATACTTTAATCGCATACTATATAGAAAATTAGTATGTCCCAAACCCTAGTACACTTAAAATAATACACCAAAGGTATTTTTGGTGAATTTTCTAAATCTGCATCCATGCATGCTTTTTGGTGTAATATTGACCACAACCCAATGCACAGAGAAAGAGGAGGGGTTTCCATGGTTTTCTTATCTTTTCACTTGAGTAAAAAGTTAGTTAACAATACCTATATTGATAGTTTTAGCATCAATGTCATTCATGTGAAAGAAAAACAAGCATTGTTATGCTATGCAATTAAATAGTGTTGGCAGTATAAAGTTCAACATCAGTCTCATTAGCATGGGCACAATTCTTATGACTATTCCAAGTAGTAATACTAATATTATTGGCTTGTAAGCTATTACAATGGCAAGTGGAAAAACCATACAGTACATACATGCTATTTGTGGTGGAAGTAAACTGCATAAAACTTTGGTTTGGCTACATTTACATGTTGTCGTGATTTTAATGCTGATTTTGAGATTAAGTTTTATGACAATCCAAATACTGGCATACTATATACTACAAAGTACGTACTAGCAGTATGTAGTATGCGATTTGAGTTTCGGTGCATAAATGAATGTGCACGTATGATGGCAATTTTCGTTGTCTATACTATTTAACCATTGCAGTTTTGAATAAGGAAAATGTTGCACAATTAACAGTTTATTGAAAATACTTGCAAGGAGAATGAAGTTCACAGCCACCTAAAGTAACTGTGAAGAATCATAGTTGCATAGAATACTTATACAGATTGGGTGGAGACAATTTATTTGCATATTAATCCTATGGAAATAACACGTCATGCTACATCCTGTCCCTAACAACAAATTGCCCACTTCGTCCCCTAAAGAAATGGCTACATTCCTATAGATCTAAGAACAACACAGTGATAGCAAGAATAGATGGTCAAACGGTCACAGGACTCAACATAGAGATAGCTATCATAAACAAACAAAAACCAGATCTACTTCTCCAATGTTTATGATACCATAAACATTCCTCATACTTATATTGTCTCTACCTGAACTCTAACATAACCAAGCTGAAACAGTGTCAGTTATGGTACCACAACAGCACGTTGCATATATGCATAATTCGAAAACATACTAACAGATGACAACATACGTTAACCGGCATCCATTTATTTAAAAGTTTTTATCGGTTCATCTGGCCTTCCATTGTAACATGAGCAGCGTTAAGAACCATTAACCCATATTTCTTGATTTAGCTGATCATCTCTATGAAGGAAATCCCTCACTGTGTTCGGCGACAGCCCTTTAATGTCCAAATACCGCTCTGTTGCTTCCACAATCATTTGAATCTTCAAGGTCTTCTTAGTAGTATGTGCAGAATAATATATCACCTTAACCATACATTTTAAAAAACATTGCTTTATGCACTAGTAACGTCTGCTAATTTACACAGCAATCCACCACATAATTAGTTTGCATTCCATTCAATACAACCCTCAGCCATATTGTAATTGTCGGCTTAGCCTGAACCCCGATAACAGCTTCAGAATAAGACATGCCTTTTCCATGCTTTCAGTATAAGCCATGCCTTACCTTTTAAACGATAAATCTCTAGGCTCGCACATAAGCTCTTACAAAAAAGTAGAAATATCAGACAGATATGTTCCCTCAAAGTAAACCAACAGACACAAGCTTTCAACCTTCACTCCTTTCATAAAGAACAACGGCTTGAATTTTTTTAATGCCACTGATAACCCCATGGGGCTCACCCAACCCATATACCTTACTTCTCATCATCCTCTTCAATACCATATCCACCCCCTCTCTTCCTATTCCCTAGATGTTCACATTTAATCTATGTATTCTCACCCCTTTTACTCGTAGCTGCAATGCCCAGCCAATTAACAGCACGGTTATGCCCAACCCCCCTTTGTTGAGTAAAGTATGAGAGGAGGAGGAGTTTGGAGAAGAAGAATGAGGAAGTTCTTCGAATGTATTCCGTAAAACGACACTCCCTTTCAATTTCGTCACAACATACCGTCAATAATAAGCGCACGCACGCGCATATACAGAGGACCGGGATGGAGGGAGGGGAGAAACTATTAAAAAATTGCTTTTTCAAACGATGAAGCTTGCTTAATGGCTACCCGCATATAGCTGCAATCGGATAAATCCATCGCCTAGCAGCTTTTCAAAACAGGTTTACATATTTGGGGACAACAAAGCCAGGGATAGTAATTCCAAATATAGATTTTGACGTGTTTTTGTTAACAATTGTCTACCATGCCATACCACTACGTATGATAAACGATATGCGATCTTAAAATATATGTATTTCGCCAATGTGAAAAACGACGTAAGTTGACAGCGTTTACGCTGCTCGACGTCAAGCAAACCATCGTAAAACCGAGTTGTTTACATTTTCTTGTGCAGGAAAGACGGCAGACTTGTATCTTTTTGTTCCTAATTATGTCGGACAACCAGTTTCACTCGTTTTCTCCCCTAGTGTTTTTGACTAGATTAAATCTTTGCCTTTTGTAAAGCAGTTTCTATAACTACCAAATAGTCTGCGTTTCGACATGGAATCATTTTGAATATGTCGAGCAATCCGATTTACTCGTTTTCCGCAATTGCGTTTGGCACAATATAAAACCAGTGTAGGTGTGAGTTGTGGCTAAAGCGTCCAACTCCTCGGCCGGGTTGTGAAATCACGAGGGGATATTTATATCTTGGGATATGGTGCTCCCCTCTAAATGCTTGAGCTGTAACGCACGGTGACGGCAAGGTTATTATAGGGCGTCATTGCCAATGCAACAGTGTGGGGCCATATCGACGCAGCGTGTCGCAAAATACTACAATTTTTTTATTTGTTCGAGAGGAAAATAATTGCTTAGAAACTGCACTGACTTGAGGGTAAGTAGCTTATCTACAGTATGCTTTTGTCAATACTGTACAACATACTGTCTTTGATTATCATATGTTTGCATGTATATTGACCTATCACTCTTTAATGGTGCAAGCTGAATTGCTGTCCATTCATTATTTACCACAATCAACTAGTATGGTGTATAGGCTAATGTTTAGTTACTACATTAGATATCCTTTTTTTGTATAATCGCTTAAGCTTTATTTTGAAAATTAAGGCCTTGACGTTATTTTAAAAGCAATTTAGACTATCCCACAGCAGGCTAAGTTTTGTCACAATCATTGGCTGTTGGAAACTTGTGGCCAACAACTGCCAGATCAATCACTTGAGTATTGCATGGAGGTCCATCATGTATTCATTCACTTGTTCAGGGGGTTTAGAGCTGTGGTATCATGAAGACAAATCTGACTGCTTGAGCCTCAGTATTTTGTTACAGACCATCAGCATTTTGAGCCATAGCCAAACGGGGTCAAAGAGTTGTTTACTTTCCAGAACTATGATTGGTCATCCACACCTGTTAGCTGAAGGTGAGGTTCTGTTCCTTCAACCATTTTATCTTTAGTGCACTTGTTTGTCAGAACTTATAATTTCAAGGACTATGGGGGAAAGCCTATGGGAGTAGATTTTGTGTGTGTAGAAATGCAAACAGACTGGAAATACAGGAAATACAAATAAATACCTCTTGCCAATTAAAACCTAGTTTGAACACACAATCACTTGATAATAGTCAAAAAATATGTCGCCTTAGATTTTAGTGCAAAACAATATCTGTTTTGCGCTGTCAAAAGACACAGTAAATGCTTTAAAACTGCGGAGCTCTGCTGGTAAGTGTGCAAATGAAGTTGAGTACAAAGTTATCAAAAGGCTCTTATTGTAGGAATTTTATTTATGGGTGAAGTTATGTCAATCAGACACTGGCATTAACTAGTTTGGATTCCTCTTTTGTTGCACATTGCTCAGGACTACATGTACAATAGTGGAATATCACTGAAAGTTGACATCATTCATTGCTTAATAATGAAAATAAATCAAAGTTATTGTACGGATATGTGTAAAGTGTGCAAAATGTTTTCTGAATGCATACAGTTCTATGTGTCTCTGTCTCCGTCTTAGCAAGGAGTGGTCATGGAGACGTTTTCTCCCGTGGTCCTGTCCATCACTGCCACCAGCTTTGTGACATTCCAGTGTCTGTTCCACTTTGTAAGCCCCTGGATCTCAGCTCAGTTCTGCCCTGGGTACCAACGTTTAGGCTTAAGACGCACCACAGAATGGAACTCCAGGTACGGCGAAGGGTCAAGTGATATTTTGTGTTATTAAATGGTGTTAATCAAAGCTTCTAACCAACATATATTTTTTGTTATTAAGTTTCCAGTAAATGCACATTTATGTGTGAGAACACTTGTTGTTTAATGGCGTGGAAACCCTCTGCTGGCACCAAAATGGAAATATGTTGTGATGTTTCCTATGCATTTCTAGAACTGTGTCGACTGTACATGCAATGATAGTGGGGCTTTTTTGTATCTACATCTTGCTTTTTGATGACGCCGTTAATGAAGACCCTGTCTGGTAAGAATTTTCCTTACCACAAAGTTTGCAATGCTCGATAAAATAGTGATATTGTAAGTAACTGATTTTTTTAACCTTTATTCTTAAATTTACTTCCTTTCCAATAGGGGCAATCCATCACTGGTGAAAAAGAATGTGGCCATTACCTGTGGTTACCTACTATCAGGTGGGTCTTAACTCCCCAAAATGTCCTAACTCTTTGTACTTCTATGTATATTTACATGTATTTTGACCCATACCATCCTTGAGCTATCTCCCCATCTGTCTTACAGATATGCTGCTCATATGTTTCTATTGGCAAGCAATAGGGGACAAGTTTTTTGTAATCCACCACCTGGCAGCGCTGTATGCTTACTACTATGTGCTGGTGAGTTCCTTACTGACCCACAGCAGAAAGTGCAGACAAGATGGTGATGGGACAAGGTCCCAGGGTGAACAACGGCATTGTTTAATAGGATCAGGAAGTGAGGGTCGCAAAGGACGGGGCAGGGATTAACACTAGAAGCACCAGAAGTCAAAATGACTTTGGCAACTGAACTGGTGAGGTCAAGGAGATTGTCTTTCGCCTTCACCTTACTGTCGATCTATGGCCAATGTCCGTGTTACGTTATAAATTTCACAATAAATCGACCTGCTCACAAACCCAAATATCACTATATAAAACAAGTGACATTTAAACAACATAAGTAAGTAAGTAAGAACATAATTCTAAACATCTTTCTTGTATATTTTGAATAAGGTAAATACCAAACATTCCGAAATGGTTATGTTAATAACTTTCCGGTGGTGCAGTGGTTTGAGTGTACTGATAGTAAGCCCGGGGTTCATGGTTCGATTCCTCCTGTCTGCAACAACTTAAAATGGCCTTTTCTCCTTCAGCAATTTTCCAATTGTCCTAATTTTTTGGAGTAAACCCAAATTGCTGCTTCCAGCTATATGTGTTATTATAATATTGTACACTAAAATGTGGCGGAAAAAATAACACATTATAAAATCTATATAATGCGTTTTTCATAATAGCTTAACCTTCATTGTCAATAATCTCCCTACTACACCATAGGCAGGACAAGGAGGAGCTATTAAAATTACAATGTTTGAAATATTCATGTAAAATCACCTGATATGAAAATAAGCAATCGAATGGGTGTGTGTAATTAGTGGATACTCTAATAGGTTAGTCTTAGGGAATTGCATTGTGCTCAGGTTTTTTTTGTTTTTTTGCTTGAGCTAGTAAGGAAGGCACCCATCCCCCACCTAAGACCGCATCGTGAATCAATAGATTTGGTCTCAACTCAAATCGCTAACATGTCTTGCAGAGCTCACAAGTTCGGTTCCCTGAACATTGAACGCTGACTTTACATCGCATAACAATATTGTCCGCTTACCGCTGACCAGCCAGCCTACATTCATATTTCCATAAATAGGGTTGTGCGTTCAACATATATTTTGTTTGCGGCTACCCAGAATTTAATGCCAAATGTGTCCGGTTTATTGGCCATTTATTGTGTAACGCAACACCGCGCCTTGATGGGGAAAAGCTATTAATTTACAGTGATGTTCTCACTGCACTGGAAACAAACATAAAAACAGGGAACAAAAGTCGCTGAGAATACCAAGCATAACATTGAACATTGAACGCTGACTTTACATCTCCTTTTCGCAGTCGCATAACAATATTGTCCCCTACTTTCATTTCTCCATAAACTGCGTTGTGCATTCAACATGTTTTTTGTTGAACAGCTATTCCGAATTCAATGCAAAATGTGTCCGGTTAATTGGCCATGTATTGTGTAAAGTGACACCGCGCCTTGTTCATCTACTACAGTTATGTTCTCACTGCACTGTTTTTCACAAACGTATCGAATACCTCCGATATCATCGCAAATGTATCATTTACAAGACAGGCAGTCCTTGTGGTCCTGTCATCAAAGCACAGATATCTGAGAATCTTTGATTTTTATTTCGGTTGACCAATAATCATCGAGTTTCATGCTTTTACCGCCAGTAGCACCTCTCAAATAAATAAGATCCACGAATGCTTTTAGTTCGGCATCTGTCAATTTTAACTTTCCTGCATAATTTTGCTCAGCTCCCGCTTCCGTGTGTTTTCTAACGTTTGTCCAGATGTCTATGTCAATCAAACACGTTAGACTACTCAGTGGACTTGTAATATTTTCATATGTAATATTATTAGGTTATTCCGTCAGGTGTAATCCTATTGTAATTGTAGGTTTTATTATTAGGGTCACTCCGTCATGAAGATTTTCAATAAAATACTAAACATTCCGAAATAGTCGAATTATCAACTTCACTGGTGGGGCAGTGGTTAGAGTGAATCATAACACAAATAAGACGTTCTGGACCTTTGCTTGAAGCAATTTGGTTTAACTGGACCTTTCTACATTTTAATTGAATACCATCTATATATTTATACACTTTAAAGATTTTTTTTTTTTCAATAACAGAAGACTCGTATACGGGAGCCCTTGTGACATCCGCTGATAGAAAAGAGAATTGCAACCATGGAATGCAGGAATAAAAATGGAATTAACAATTCCTGACAATTCCTGATTTTGACAATTTAAAAATACTGGGTGATAAAACACACATATTTAGAAAAAGTCAAAAAAGCAGGGTCCTGGAATTTGATCGAGAGCGAAGATATAATTTTTTTCCTCTTCACTGGGTAAAATTTGCCCGCTCTGGCGCTTCTAGTGTTAAATAGTTGGTTTCCAAAATGAGTCTAATATTTGAATATTTGGAAAACTCAATTTAGTGTTCTTATTACACAATAATTTACATATATATATATATATACAGTGCTATGTATTGTTATTACACAATTGGATAAACAGTTTTTTTTACTGTACACTAAATTGTTCCCCTCCTGTCATTGAAGGGTCCAGTGTAAGTAAGCGCATGCACATTTTGTTAGACATTTTTTATGTAGCTTGTGCAGTAGGATATTTTTTTATTTTTTTTAAAACAAATAAGTACTGTTTGTAAAAGCATTGTTGGGTGACCTTTTGCGAGTCTGTTTTATTCAGGGAATGAGTCGATTTCAATTTTATTATCTTGATTGAGGTTGGTCCTGTGTATATAATCTATTCAATTGGTTTCAGTGGCTGCTAAGAGTAATTGTAAACACCTTGCAGATTTAGCTGGTCCTGGTCTAGAAAACAACCAAAAAATTCTCCATCTAATCGTAATATTTTGTCTAGGCATGATCTGTATCCAAGCAGCTGCAAGTTTCTCTCTGTTATGCATGATACCTAACACAAACTCACAGAAGGGCTTCTCATTTAATTTATCAAGTCACCAACTGACTTTTTTTCTGACTGGACTGTCTGTTTTGAAATATATTATGACTAACTTAAGGTCATCTAAAAATCTATAATTAGAAGACAAAACAAACAAAAACAAATTATCTTCAGAACTGCAATGATAACCTTTAATTGTGCATTCGCATTTTCAAAGTGAATATCCTAAACAAAGAATACGACTGGTTCAATTGGTTAGGTGCGGAATGGGCCCCTCCCTATCTTGTCTGCAATGGTTTCTGTAGTGGTACTTTGATCACACGTCTAGTAACAGTGTGGACTTACCAGTATGTAGAGGTATTAGCATGCACTGCTGGAATGCTCACCAACGATTTTTATACAGATTTTGAAAATGTTTGACTCAAGTTTATTAACCGTGTCATAACCCCGTAAGTACACCACCATTTTTCCATTTATAACCATAATTGGTAAGTTCCCAATTAATTACTAATAATCAAGAATTCACATTATTTAGGTTCTTGTCTTGCTATTATCTTCTTTGCACTTTGTTCTGTTCCTTTCTCTTTTAGAGCATAGGAATGTTGCCTTATTTTGCTAACTTCCGTCTGGTCGCAGAGCTTTCCACTCCTTGTGTGAACCAGCGGTAGGTTATCCTTGTACCAAATAGACTTCTGCACAAACGCATACAGCTGTGGCCAAAAGTATCGAGAATGACAGAAGTATTGGTTTACACAAAGTTTGCTGCTGCAGTGTTTTTAGATCTACCACAGATGTTAAGTATAATTACAAGCATTTCATGAGTGTCAAAGGATATTATTGACAATTACATGCAAAGAGTCAGCATTTGCAGTGTTGACCCTTCTTCTTTAAGACTTCTGCAATTCACCCTGGCATGCTGTCAAACTTCTGGGCCACATCCTGGCTGATAGCAGCCCAATCTTGCATAATCAATGCTTGGAGGTAAAAATGTGTTTACTTTTTGTCCACCCGCCTCTTTAGGATTAACCACAAGTTCTCAATGGGATTAAAAAATTTATATGTTTGGTTCCCCGAGCCACTTAGTTATCACTTTTGCCTAATGGCACGGTGCTCCATCATGCTGGAAAAGGCATTGTTCGTCACCAAACGGTTCTTGGATGGTTGGAAAGAAGTTGCTCTTGGAGAATGTTTTGTTACCATTCTTACGCAAAATTGTGAGTGAGCCCACTTCCTTGGCTGAGAAGCAACCCCACACATGAATGGTCTCTGGATGCTTTACTTTTGGCATGACACAGGACTGGTGGTGACCGGATCCCGCAGCTGAATCACTGAAGCTGCACTGAAGTCTTTTTCACAACAATTGAACATCTCTCCTTAAAGTTCTTGAAGATCCAGATATATGGTAGATTTAGGTTAGATTTTGCGAGCAGCAATATACTTGTCTGTGAAGCCCTTTTTGTGCAATGCATTGATCACTGCGCATGTTTCCTTGCAAGTAACCATGGTTAACAGAGGAAATGCAATGATTTCAAGCCCCACCATCTTAAAGCTTCCAGTCTTTTATTCTAACTCAGTTAGCATGACCGAGTGATCTCCAGCCTTGTCCTCGTCAACACTCTCACCTGTGTTAACAAGAGAATCACTGATATGATTTTTGTGGCAGGGCTGAAATGCAGTAAAAACTGCGGCAGCAGACTTTGTGAAAATGTATATTTGTGTCATTCCACAAAGCTTTTAGCCACGGCTGTACATGCGCGCACACACACACACAGTTAAAAAAAAAGGTTAGGTAGTACATTATGCAGTTAAGTCCATAAATTAATCCAACAAAATGCTCATGCATATTTTGTTTTACTTAAAATACTTACATTTTGTTGGTTTATTAAAGCAATTGGCATCAACATGCTAGATTCATGTTCCAAATATTACTGTAGGGAATGGTATGATCACATATTAAGACAAATAGAATACAAATGAAATGCTGAATATAGAAAGAAATCTGAAAATACAATCAGAAGAATATAGGGTAAGAAAAATGTACAATGCCATGGAATTATTATAGATCTTTTCTGGTTGATTTCCGTGACTTTATTAGAACAATTTTGGTAATGAGGTTCTTAATGTACTTCCCCAAAATCAGATGAACTTGCATATTCCAAGCACATTGACTGGAAATGGAGCATGCTAGGTGTTACCAGATACTTTGAGTTTGAGCGCTAACTCTACTTAAATTCTTTCAAACTGTACACAGACATACAGTACTATATCAGCAAGTTGGATTAATGGCCTCATTGCCAAAATCATCACTTTACTCTTTAATGCTCTCTCACTCTGTCTTCATAACTGTACCAACTTGTATCTTTCTTTCAGCTGGTTCTTTGAAGTGCTTGGTTATCCCAAAAAGTCATTACCAAATATGGTCAATGGCATTGCCATGACAGCATCCTTCTTCATGGTGAGGATAGCGGTCATGCCACTGTACTACAGTCGGATGTATGCCGTTTACGGGACAGAGCCCTTTTACCGGGTAACCTTTGGTGGTCGCTGTGCCTGGATTGGTCCCAGCTTCTGTCTAGACATCATGAACGTTATGTGGATGCATAAAATGGCCCGTGGCTGTATTAGCGTCCTGCGTTCTCCTGGAAAAGTGAAAGGGGGAACGCAACAGAATGGGAAAGTGCATTGATATGTTGATAATGGCAATGATGGAGTTATGTCTGGTTCAAATAGTGCATCAACATGTTTGTTTCAAATGGTACGGGACTGGAAATACTGTATCTTTGAGTGTCCTTAGCATCCTTTGACAAGCTCGAGGTAAATTGTGTACAGTACCACTACCACTTATATGCCCTGAACACCGCAAATAAAATAAGCACTACATTCTCCACTATGATGGAAGGGAACATTGTAAAAGCTGTTGGAACTGTGTGGCCTCAGGGGCTCTATAGATGAGAAGACAATGGACAGTGGGGCTATGGGACTTCATGGCTGGACACATACAGACAAATATTAAAGCGCAGCACCTCTTGTTTTTTTGTATTTTTATTTATATATGTCCACCCAATTGTGTATATTGCCACAACAACATAGAAGACATCTTTTTTCGTGACATTTAAGAAGCTGCAAAAATTACTCTCACAGATATCAAGAGATTTGTACAAAAAAAAGAACATTATTACTTGAAATCTGTTTTCACCAGCACAGGATGTAGTAAACATATGTTGCCAGACTCGTACTGAAGTCTCTGCTCAGGAGGCTGCTTATGTTTGTAACATACAGTTGAGCCAGGATACTTGTCATGCACACAAGTATTTGGGTAGAAAATGTATTTTAATGTTATCACTAGAAGTGACCTTACAGTGTGATTTATGAAAGCAGCAATAAAAGTGCAATTATGTACTTCACAGAACCAACTTCACACAGTTTACAAATTAAATATTAAACTTCACTGTAAATGTTTATAATATAATGTGTAAAATGCAGTTTGTCCTTGGATATTCCCATTGGAACTGTAGGATGAGGATGATGCAATTTATTGTGGCATTTTGTTAGAACCATCATCGTTTTAATTTTTATTAAAAGATGCATTTTAATAACCTAACTACTTTTTGTTGGTAGTATTGACCTACAGAAGTGATTGATATAAATGATGAGTTTATGAGAATGTGGGTGTGCTGTAGATGTTGTATGTATGTACCTTAAATAGGAGGGTACAGTAGTAAATAAGCAATACAAAGTTTTTTATTTTATTGTTATTTGGTCATACGATTTTTTAGAATTGAATTCAATCATTTACATTTGAATGGATCATATATGTCATCATTATGCAAATACTTTATGTAGGGTTACCATTACAGTGCTTAAAAATACATTCTGAAATTACTTGAAAAAGTTAACTGGAAATATTTATCTTCATGAGGGTTGCCTTTATTATTAGCCTAGCAGTTATAATAGCCTAGCAGTTACAGCATCTGAACAGGAATGTACAAGTTGCTATATTAATCCCAGGCCTGCAAGCAGAAAAATATGTTCTGTCCTTCAGGAAGACGGTTTACACTTATGGCAAGTCATTGCTGCCTGGGCACACAACTTGTAAGCTCCCGGATCCTTTCCAATTTAGAAAGATTGTGTTAAATGCTGAATGCCCGTTTTGGTTTGACCTTGTATATAATGGATGATAATAAACTAATGTTCAGTGGAGGAAAAACATATTTGTTCCCCTGACTGATCATTTATTTGTCAGTGGGCAAACATACAAAATCAGCAGGGGAGGAAAAAAGAATACATGCCATTTTGAATTAGATTTCAGCAACACAGCAACAAAATGTTGGGACCAGTTGCTGCAGTTTTAAAAGTGAAATGTTGCTGCAAAGAAAGATGAATTATTACTTATTCTACAAAGATATAAAATGGCCTGGAAACATTTGTTTGTACCCCTTTGAAATGATAAATATTTGGATTATAGTGATATTTTAAACTAATTTGTTTCTTTAATTAGTAACACGTCTCCATACTTGTGATCAGTCCTTTGGCCTATTCAAACAGAGAAACTAGTCACTGTACTGTTTGGTGTCATTGTGCACCACACGGAACATGGACCAGAGAAAGGAGAGTTGTCTGAGGAGATCAGAAAGAAAACAATATACAAGCATGGTAAAGGCTTAAAGTTCCTGTGACAACAAGGTACATGGAATGGGAATGGAATGGAATCGTAGCCAAACTCCCTGGCTGCGACCGCAAGAGGAAAATCGACCCCAGATTGAACAGAAGGATAGTGCGAATGGTTGAAAAATAACCAAGGATTACTACCAAAGGGATACAAGCTGAACTCCAAGGCGAAGGTACTTCAGTTTCAGATCATACCATGTGTAATTTGTTTTACGTAAGTGGGCTCCATGGAAGACAAAGGAGGCAAAATCTGATTCCTTTTTTAAAGCTTTATCTGTTTGGGCAGATATTTTAGCAAATTACTGGAAGATTATCAATGAAGGGCTGTTTGTTTGTTCCCTATCTAATTAATCAAGCTTCTGACATAACTACGGATATAATAGATATTAATGCATTCAATAAAAAATAATCTCCAAGCAAAAGTATTGAAGATTAGCAACCAACTAAGTGTAGTTTGGATGTTTTTGGAGGACACTGAATAATATTGATAATGTTGGTCAGGGAATATCTTAGAGCCTTGTCTGTTAAAAAGTGCAGTGTCCCACATAGTTGGTGCAGTAACACTCTTTTTATTTTGACATTATCATTAGAAATAATTCCTAAAGTATGGAAATCTGCATATGTGTTGCCTCTACATAAGGGTGGTGATCTTAACAGTTACTGACTAATTTCAAGGCTTCCTTGTTTAGCTCTCTGGAGAAGTTAGTAAATATGCAGCTCCGCTCCTACTTATAACTGATAAATGTACCTTGAATGTATATCAATCTGGATTCAGACTGGGGCATAGCACTCTCACAGCAATCACACTCGTGAATTATTTTATCTTTGCTTTGGATGCTAAGAGGAGTGGGGCCCTCTCCCTTTCTTTCTTTTGAGACATTCCTTGGTGAATTTGTAAGAACGCTTTGACAAATTTTCAGGTTGCATAGTCCACATCCGCTTCAGCTTAAATTTTCGGCCAGATGGTCTTATATTTTCCTCAAGTACCCTGTAACGTAGAGATTTCATTACTAGTTCGAATGGCTCTGGGTTTAGTATGAATTACAACGGTAACAAATAACTTAGCTATGCATGTTAATAATGGCACTCGGTACGTGGGTAGCGATATGGACACTTTATTGGAATGATTTGCGCCAAAATCTGAACAAGATATTTTCGAAATGTCTTAAATATTTATTGGAAGAACTAACTCTGTTGAATCGTGATTGTTGTTCTAGGGCAGGTTAACATGAGTACTTGGCTCTGCCTGGAAGGGGAAAGGGGATTATGTCAATGGTCAATGTTAGTTAGAATGGATAACGCAGTTGTGAAAATTATATCTAGGATATATATTGTGGGGAAAATGTGGGCTAATGTAATATGGAATGAACATTGTATAAGTTGTTGCATCAACACTTACCGATCCTGTCCTGAAGGTGTTCAGCCCAAAAGTGTCCCCGGGGGAACAAAGACCTATATTAGGTGTGGACCAAGAGGGTGGATCGGATTTGGGTCGTTTGGTTGTCAGTGGCAGGTTTGCACTAAAATTGTTTCTTGTATCCTGCTCTGTTTCAACATAGGAGGACATGAGGTCTTGACATTTGTAAATCGGCCGCACATCCTGTGAAAGAGAAAATGTGTTAAAGAGTTGCTGATTATGTAGTTAGTAATAGCAATATCAATAGTTACTTTTTTTGCTTGCTGAAGTACTTCCGGGCATGTCCTGCAGCAAGGTGTATGATTTTAAATCCTTTGAAGAATGCAGACACATTTACCTCTGGCATTTCTGCAACTACAGAAATAGCCTCCTCTTCAAGGGCCTTAGACATGCTGGCGCCAAGCAAAAATAATTTTAAGATGCAGAGTGTTATTACAAAATGAGGTCTACTCACACAGGTCAGGTAAGCTTTGGGTATCTTCAGTTGGGGGATCTAACAGGCATCTAGTGTCTTCACTCACTGAAAGATGTAGGCCTGCGGTTTTGACCATAGACTGGTACCTGAGAAAAAGTAAAAAAACGATAATTTGTACATATTGCTCTTGGGCATTTTGGGGAACAATGTCTATTGTCCCCCACCCTTCTATTCCCTGTATTAAAGGGCTGCCCCCAGTTGTAGCTCAACGCTAGCTCCTCTGTGGGTGAGGTCACCCACCTGTAGCCATGGTAGCTAAAATGGGAGACTGCATAGTTGCAGGCTAACTGTTATAACAAATATATTTAAAATTTCATTTTAGGCTACTTATGCATTTAATCTGTCAGCTTTATTTTGCCAAACCTTTTCCCTTGTGATATTAATGTGTGAGTAATATGAGTAGGGGGCATGGCCAGTAGAGTTAAAAGTAATTAGTATTTTCTGTCCATGATTGGTGCTTAAATATTTAAAATGACATTATCAACCTTGTTACTTGATGGGCAAGCATATCAGCTGTGGAGCTCAAATAATTGCTTGCTCTTGTAACACAACTATTTGCAATATTTAGCCATATAATTGGCATACTCAATCATATTTCCACATGATTCTTTCAATAATTGTAAGGATTGTTCGTGAACAGGCGATGGTGTGGATCCAATTGCACGACTGAGGGAAACAACTCCTGAGGGGGATAGACGTAAGGATCCGTAGTGGTAACAGTAGTAGTGGAATGTTGCACTCGGATTATCGATGAAGGCACACGTCCAGGAGTAGGTCTGTATATATATATATATATAGTGAGAACAAAGGCTGTTAAGCCAAAAGTTGCGGTGAGACGCAGGAGTCAAATAACAAATACAGGCTGTGACAAACTAGCGTAGCATTTTGTTTGAACTGACACTGAGCCAAGGGAAACAGGGAACTAAGTAAGGCCAGTGATCAGTGTGATGAGGGACAGGTGTGCGCAGGTGGCCAGGTGCTTGGTGACGGTGTGATTTGTGACAGGGAGGAGCACATCGCTCACAGGCCACCAGAGGTAGCTAACGGGCCAGCAACAGTCAGGTAGGGTGAAACCCTGACAGGACCCCCCCTCAACGGATGCCACCTGGCGGCCGCCCGACACGGCCCGGATGGGCACGGTTGAAGTCGCGAATGAGCGAGGGGTCGAGGATACGTGAACGTGGCTGCCAGCTGCGCTCCTCAGGGCCGTAACCCTCCCAGTCCACCAGGTATTGGAGACCCATGGCGATGTGTGACCAGGGACGGCACGGAATCGGCAGGGGCTGTAATAAGCCAGCAGGAGGATGAGTGGACGTCTTGCTCCGAGCGCACTCGGGGCAGGCAGACAAAAACTCCCGGGCATCACGGGATAAGGTGGGCCACCAAAAATGCTGGCGGAGAAACGACAGCGTTCTATTCACTCCCGGATGGCAGGTCAGACGGGAGGAATGTGACCACGTAAGCACCTCCTTGCGCACCGAATCGGGGACAAAGAGTCGATTCGGTGGGCCGGTGCCAGGGTCCGGCTGGAGCGCTTGCGCACGATGTATAGTGTTCTCAATCTCCCAAGTGAGTCCCACCATGAGACACGAGGGAGGGAGTATGGGTGCTGGTGCGTCCACCTTTGCCTCAGGTGCATGTATCCGTGAGAGCGCGTCTGGCTTGGTGTTACGCGACCCAGGGCGATACGTGAGCTGGAAATTGAACCGGCCAAAAAACAGTGCCCAGCGCGCCTGCCTGGAATTCAGGCGTTTCGCTGAGTGCAGGTAGGCAAGATTCTTGTGGTCTGTCCACACCACGAAAGGCTGGTCGGCTCCCTCCAACCAATGACGCCACTCCTCTAAGGCGAGCTTCACTGCGAGCAGCTTCTTGTTTCCGACGTCGTAATTTTTCTCCGCAGGGGATAACTTCTTTGAGAAGAACGCGCACGGATGCACCTTATGGTCAGTGGCGGAGCGTTGGGACAGCACCGCGCCCACTCCCGTATCCGACGCGTCCACCTCCACGATGAACTGCAGAGC
>JACXGK010003724.1:7966-43075 GCA_016801125.1 Novumbra hubbsi
CCCCAACCATCTCTCCGGGCCCCCCCCACCATCTCTCCGGGCCCCCCCCACCACCTCCCTGGGCCCCCTCTGCATGTTTCTTTGTACTTCCTCCGACCCTTCATCTCCCCTTCCCTCGCTCCCTACAGAGACACAGCAGTGATTGATGAGATGGGTACCCAGAACACTGGAGCGTCCGGGGGCATCAACTCCTGCACACTTTCCCCCTCTTACACATGCACAGACACACACACTTCCCCACACACTGATATGAGAGTAATTAACCTCAGTCTGTCTTAGCCTGGGCTGCCCATTAGAAGGACACCAGGATTGATGGGGTTGCCCTGGTCCTTTAGATTCACCGCACCCTGGCCTAGAGCAGCCTTGTCTGGGGTGGGTCTGAGTGGAGTTGACTGCGTCGGACTGGCCCGGATCTGCGTAGAATAGACTCCATCTGACTGGCTTGGATCTGAGTAGAATAGACTCCATCTGACTGGCTTGGATCTGAGTAGAATAGACTCCATCTGACTGGCTTGGATCTGCGTAGAATAGACTCCATCTGACTGGCTTGGATCTGAGTAGAATAGACTCCATCTGACTGTCTTGGATCTGAGTAGATTAGACTCCATCTGACTGGCTTGGATCTGAGTAGAATAGACTCCACCTGACTGGCGTGGATCTGAGTGGAATAGACTCCATCTGATTGTTTTGGATTTAAGTGGAATAGAAATTATCTGACTGGCTTAGATCTGAGTGGAATAGACTCTTATCTAAATGGTTGGATGTGAGTCGAATATACTCCATCTGTCTGGCGTGGATCTGAGTGGAATAGACTCCATCTGACTGGCGTGGATCTGAGTGGAATAGACTCCATCTGACAGGCTTTAATCTGGTGGAATTCATGGATTGCACTCTGTCAGTCTGTAACGTTGTTGCCATGGTCATTAACATTCTACAGATGCCGCAGTCATATTGATGTCCAAAAGTGAAACAGGGGCTAATTACTTTAAACAGGAGCAATTTTCCATTATGTAATTTACCTTTGACCGGTGGCAATATTGTCATTAGCTAGCAAAGTAAAAAATAAAATCAGAATCCTCCAATTGCAGCAATTACAGCCTTGCAGACTTTAGGCATTCTAGTGGTCAATTTGTTGAGGAAATCTAAAGATATTTCACCCCATGCCTTCTGAAGCACTTCCCACAAGTTGAATTGGCTTGATGGACACTTCATACATACCATACGGTAAAGCTGCTCCCACAACAGCTCAATAGGGTTGAGATCCTGTGGCTGTGCTGGTCGCTCCATTATAGACAATAGACTGCTTTTTTCCAAAATATCTTTTGCATAGTTTGGAGCTTTTCTTTGGGCCTTTGTCCTGCTGTACAAATTGGCTCAAATCAAATGCTGTCCACAGGGTATGACATGGTGTTGCAGAATGGAGTCATAGCCTTTCTTCTTACAAAATCCCTTTAACCCTGTACAATCTCACACTTTACTGCCACCAAAGCACCCCCAGACCATCACATTGCCTCCACCATGCTTGACAGATGGAGTCAAGCACTATTCCAGAATTTTTTCCATTTGGTCAGTGTTTGACAAATGTTCTTTTTGAGATACGAACACCTCAAACTTTGATTAGTCTGTTGAGAACACTTTTCTCCAATCTTCCTCTGTCCAGTGTTTGCCCATCTTAATCTTTTCTTTTTATTGGCCAATCTGGGATATGGCTTTTTCTTTGCAACTCTGAGTTGCAACTGAAAGTGACCAAGTCCTTGTTCCCAGCCTCTGTAACCTCTCCTCTATTTATTTGTTATTGGGTCCTTGTCCCCCACACAAGGTCCCTGGGCACTGCATCCCTTCCATCTGGCCAGATTGGACTACTATTAACAATTTGTGGCTTTGTTAGTGCCTGTTAGTGAAGACCATGTGTCAGGGAAACCAGCGGTGACAAGTCCATTTAAAGAGCGGTGGCTGTGCTCGTTGTTTATCTAATTGCGCCCCCCCCCAACTCAACACACCAAATGAATTCCCCGGCCAGTCACCGTTGGCCCATCTCAGTGACAACCCCTTCCACTTTCACCTTTCACCCCTGCGTGAAGCCGCGGAGGTCATCGCTAATACACGGCTCTACGGATGAGGTTGTATCTGTGTTGTGTGTTTGACACATACACACCTTACTCTATGTAACATTGTTTCGCGGTGATATCTTAGCTTTGAAAAAACATAGGTTAATCTATAACTAAACTCTTGAATAGGTGGTCCGATGCTCAGTTAAGTTCTGGTTCCCTATTTGTTGAGAAGAAGGTCAGAACAGAAACACAGAGCTCCCAACATCTCTATTTGGAAGTATTGACAAAGTCTGTGGGCAAAATCTCCCTTCCCTTTTTGAAACTGGAGGATCCTAACACCGGCAATGTTGTGACTTGACCAAGGCACCGGAACTCTGATGTTGCTCAATATTACACAGAAGCCATTATTTAACTTTTTATATTTACATAATCTCTTCACATACTCACTGAAAGATAATGGGTGCAATTATATTCTTTCTGTGTTGGGATAGTTTAAGCATTTGTGGTTGTGGTCAACCTAGTGACTGGTGGAGCAGTTGACGAACCCAGCTGGTGACTAAATACACTGCTCCTCTACCAACTGATGACCACGTACATTGGTCCTCTACTGACTGATGACCACGTACATTGGTCCACTACTGACTGATGACCACGTACATTGGTCCACTACTGACTGATGACCACGTACATTGCTCCTCTACTGACTGATGACCACGTGCATTGGTCCTGTACTGACTGGTGCCTAAATACAATGACTATGTTCCTCTGCCAGACAGGGTTTGAGCCCTGTATCAAAACCCCTTCATGAAATAGCTCAAAGGTGAAGGGTACATTTACACTTTATTGTTATTATTATTTTATTGTGGTTTCTATTCCGGGCTGAAACACATTCTGAAAGTTGATGATGATGCTGCTAATTTCCACTCCATCAACTGTACATTCAACACTAAATCTCCCCCTCTATCTCCTTCCTCCACATGCAGGAACATGCCTTCATCCTGCTCTACAACGACGGCAACACGGATGTGGTCTCCATGTGGGTGTGTTGTTGCCTGGAGGAGAGAAGAGCCCAAAGACGTATGTGACCTGGCACGGGTGTCATTCGTGCCACAATCTCTCTGGACTTTTTGACCGTTAATCAACCCTGGGAGGAGATATCAAAAATTAGCAACACCACTGATAAAATGCATTGAGGTCCATTCCATTTAAAATGAAACTTGCACGCCCACATTGATTAAGCCAAGAGGATACAATGCCTTATTCTTCTTTACAACTGTACCTTGGAAGGTTGAACTTTCTTACTGGGACAAGTAGAACTTTCTTACCTGGACCCTAAGCACTCTGATTAACAGCTGATGGCTTAATGGTGTAGTTCACGGTGACCCTGGCTCAACGGTCCAAACCTGGCTCAAAGGTCCAAACCTGGCTCAACGGTCCAAACCTGGCCCAACGGTCCAAACCTGGCCCAACGGTCCAAACCTGGTTCTCACACCTTCCTGCATGAATTTAGTGAGACAAACCTCTATGCTAGTTAAGCCTGAACGAGACTTTAGAAACAGAGTGTGAGTAAGTAATCGGTTATCAGACACGATTTGAAAACCAAAATTTATTTCCAATAACAAAGAAGTGTGATTTATTTATTTTTTTGCAGGATGAAGCTCATCAAGCCTGTTACCCTTTCGGCAGCTTTTTAGTGATTGTCTATATGCCTGTGTGTACTGCATTTACCAATGTGCCTGCCTGTTCTGTTATTTTTTCCCGAAGATTTTAGCGAACATTTACCTCAAGTCAAGTTTAAGTGGCCTCAGTCAACATCTTATGTAAGACAGCGCATGGACTCCACCTGCACTGACCTGTCTTGAACGCTGCACAGGCTGATAGGTTAGATCGAACACATCGTGGCTACAGTGTGCTAGCTAACGTTCCGCTACACCTGTACCAGTCAGTGTTGGCTTAAGCCTATAAATTACGTCTCACGGCACAGCTTCGTTATTCAGGCCAAGGCAGATTTGGAATTTGCTCTGTATCATTTGGGGTTGAATGTGGAACAGGGCTGCCTGGTCAGGTCACGCTTTGGCCAGGCTCAGGTGTGGTTTTTGGCAGGGAAAAGTGCGATGTGACGAGGAGTGGAGAAGCTCGGTGAGGGGTGTTTTAAAATTTAACTTACACGGACCTACTTAGGAGTTTTGGGATGAGCCAAGGCCATGAACAATACATCTGTCAATAAAGTTGTGTAGACAATGTGGTTGTTCCAGTTCACGTGTACTGTAGCTTAGGATTTGTGCTTCACCCGGCAGTATTTACGAACGTACAATGGGCTCTGTGCCTAGCTTGTTTTTAATATGTCCAGTTGCTAGCTGAAATGATAACGCAACACAACCAGGTCGCTTATTAGTGTGGAGCACTCTAAGATGAATCCTTCCAACAAAAATTACTCGAGGTTTGCAAATTTAGGGTTTTTAATGAAGCAACGGTTGTATCGCTAGTTATTGAATTTGCCTCCCGACTCCGCTACTGTACCTAGCCGCATGATGCAAAGTAAAGTTAGCAATGCCTGAGAATTTGAACACTATAAAATCCTCAAATTAAGAACTATTTTTAGGATTAGGTTGAGGGATGCAACAGTTAGGAGGAAAGCGTTGCGTGTGCGTGACAATCTGATAAAATACTGTTGGGGATCCAAACGTTTTCCTGTCTACATTTTGGGAACTTTTCAACCACTCGGCCATTATTCTAAACCTGTATATGATGTAACTTCATGACAATTTTCTAAACAAACGTTTTTAAAAAGCACATTGCATTTTCTAATGCTGTTTTCTATTATTTCTATATTTTCATTTCACCAACCCACCACCTGTGTAATCATACTCATTTAGTTCCTCTTTTATACTCCTGAACAAAAAGTTTGTTAAATATTTTTTTTGTGTTTCCTGTATTGTCTTAAAGGTCATGGTTGATTTTTACATGAATAGTTCAAAAGAAAAGCTTGGGACAATATTGTGTGTTTCAGAAGATTTTAGAACAATAATGCACCAAGAATAGTGGTATATGTTGCCAATATACCATGGCTATGAGCTGTTCTTAGACACAACAAATCATGCAGAGCCTGTATACAGCCTTTACTGTGGTCTATTGTCAAAATATCACAAACCCTTGAGGTGCCTTATTGCTATAATTAACCAAACTTCCAGAAACGGACTCCATGTCTTCTAGTGGGACCTGTGCTCCAAGCCCAGCATGTGCAGCTCGACTGGCATTTGCCAGAGAACACCAGAATGTCCAAGCTGCCGTTGGTGCCATATACTCTTCACAGATAAGAGCAGGATCACACTGAGTACAGTGGGTCAGTGATGTTCTGGGGAGGCATATCCTTGGAATGTCGCACAGACCTCCATGTACTAGCCAACGGTACCCTGACTGACTGTTGGCCCTGGGTTTCTCCTGGTGCAGGAGAATGCTCTGCCTCATATGGCCAGAGTGTGTAGGCATTCCCTGGATGACAAAAGCATTGATGCCATGTACTGGCCCTCACGTTCCCCGGACCTGGATACAAACTTCTGGGATGTTAAGTATCGGTGCATCCGACGCCGCGAAGTAGCACCACAGACTGTCCAGGAGCTCACTGATACCCTGATCCAGATCTGGGAGGAGATTCATCAGGACACGTATCGCTGGCTCGTCAGGAGCATGTCCAGACTGTGCAAACAGGCATGTGGATACATACACAATACTGAGTCACGTTATGAGTTGTTGTGATGAAATTCATTCAAGTTGGAACAGCCTGTTATTTCAATTGTTTACTTTGATGATTATTGTTACATTATTATTATTCTGTTCTCAACTTTTATTACACAATGTACAGCAAGGATTTTGATCTTTAATATACTTCCTTTATTGAGACCTGGTGTGTGATTTAAGTGTTCCCTTAATTTCTTTGAGCTGTGTAGTACTGCATTTAAGGTTTCGACCAGTTTGAACCGCCTGGTTTATTTTTTAAGAAAAATAGAGATTGTTAGCCGCTGCAGCTACCACCACCACCTTGCTTGGTTAGTTATCAGGCTTTGCTGTAATGCAATGTAAGTGACCTGTAAATACGTAGTAGTAGCATGTGGTTTGAAATGGCTAAATATGTTGTACAATGTGACGTTCACCATTTGTGCATTTCATCAAGGGAAGAGAGTGCAATAATGTAACTTAAGAAGAAACACAAACCAAACAGTCCTACTGTATTTTTGTTGTTATTCACTATTGTATTTCCGTTCCACTGATGTCCTAATGTGCTTTTTTGTTGTCATAACCATGAGTGTTTAAAATACAGGATGTACCCTTTCAACTGTGACCATGAAAGCTTTGCCGAAAACTAGCAGTAGCAAATGGGATGCCTTATGAGTTGAATTGGTTCTTGAACTGGATAAATTGATGAATGAGACTTGTGGTTGAGATGAGATTTGAAATGGATTAAAGTGAATACCGTTGATAATAACATTTTGGATGTTAGTGTTTTTTGTTTGACGTCCATACATAATGTGCCCTTCAAAGATCTGTCAATAATTCACTGTAGGGGATTGGAGGAAAAATATCCAGATCACAGAGGCCTTTCAGGTTTTGGTTTGTACCTGCTTGACTGAGAACACAGCCCTGAAAATATTTTTGGGGTGTTGATTTTTGGTTATTCCATATCTCAACATCTGACTGGTTCAAGTACATCACAAGACTACCCACCCTTAGTGTTTACTAACTAGGTGTCCCGAACAACTACACTGATTTTCCAGATGGTGGCATTACATCATACGAACGAAAGTGACAACAACAGTCACACAACTCATCCGATCGATAGGGATGAAACTCGCTAGACATGTCCGTAAACTCACAATGAACAGACCCAAGATCCACCATGATACGTTTACCCCCATTTTGAATTTTGTTACGACTCAAACTGGCACAGAATTTGAAATGAAATGAAACATTCATTAAGCTGACTCCCTACGGTATACTGCGATAACCAAATAACCAAAGAATAGAAATGCAGTCTTTTATTTCACCACATTTAGTCAGCTTGAGGACCCGTTTTCTTTGTTGGGTTTAGAACCTCAATTCAAGACAAGACAGTACACTGAACAACATAAATGCCATAAAAATACAAATTAACAATATATTAAAAACAACAAAAGTGACAAAATAAACAATTAAATGACAATAGATTTACTGGATCTCAAATCACTAGGAATTCAGGTGACGTGATCCAATAGCAGATTGCTTAGTAAATGTTTTTTTTCATATATATTATTATTAAAGTGGGTTTTTTTAAAAGAAAAAACACATTTTTATAAACCAATTTATACAAATAAATTGTATACAAAATTCAAAGTTTTAAGAAACACAACTCCTCTCTATTTCGAAATGGAAGAGGTCTGGAACCACCAAGACTCTTACTGGATTTGGAACTCCAGGCAAACTAAGTAACCGGGCAACAAGGACCTTGGTCAGGAAGGTGACCAGCAACCTTTGCAGAATCTGCTAGAAAAATAACCATCTATGCAGTATGCCTTCAATCTGGCCTTTAAAGTGGCTAGATGGAAGCCACTCATAAGTAAATGGGAGATTGGGGCAAAGATTGCTCTTTCAGCAAGAAACACTGAAGTGGCTTTGGGACAAGTCTGTGAATGTCTGTGGCCATCTATTGGGAGTCGCAAAGATCAGAGGTGACCAAAACGTACCATCCTATAAGGAACAGGGGAGAAACTGCCCAAATGCACAAGTGTGCAAAGCTGGTTGAGGCCTACCCAAAACTCAAAGGTGTGATTGCTGCCAAAAGCACTCATGTACTTGGGATATTGGGTTCAACTACTTGGAAAATATCTCTAAAAACCTGTTTTTGCTTTACAATTATGGGTTATTGTGTTTTAGTAAATGGGAAAGTTTGTTTTAATCATATATGAATGCAATCTATAAGTAAAGCCATCGGTACTTTCCGAAGGTAAACTAACGGTGCAAAGTAACGGTGTAGAATTGTAGCCGGATCACCTCTCTTTGGTCACGGCGGAACCAAATCACTCCTATCTCTAAGGAAAATTGTTGGTGTCTGTGCATCTGAGGAAGCAGGGCTGATCAGTCTCTGTCATCAGTTGTCACCTAAATTCTAATGTTGTTGTAATGAATGTACACCAGGCACAGTGCCCCAGGCAGTTTATTTGGGAGGTACCCCAATACATTGGTTGTGAAAGCGTAAGGGTTGAACCTTGAAGTTGAAGCGTAAGGTCGGTGACTGGGTTTTAAGGTCGACAAGAGACTGAACTATGGAAAGAGACTATCTAGAGAGGTGGTCAGGCAGGCACAGGTCAGGATATCAAGACTTTCACACTTCTCTAAGACGAGGGGAAAATACTGAACAGGTGCTTTCCCAGCCTGGTGGGAAGGTTTAGAAATGAAAAAGGGAGGCAGCCATTACAGTTGTAATTAAGTATGATGATATTTATTTTACAGCTCAAAGAAAGGAGGTTTTTATAGTGTTTAGTTTTATTATATTTTAAATACACTTTTAATGATTTGGGAGAATATTCATAAGACATCTCATTTTTAGTAATATGTAACTTGTGTTTTATTAAGTGAGTGCACCTCTGCAGTGTGTAGGTATTTAATCAGAAATCCGTTTACAATTAAGCATGAATGTCAATTATTGTTAGCTTTCTCTCCTATGGGCGTGAACCTTAGCCACAAAAGCTCCCACTCCCCTGCACCGCTAAAATCCTACTATTGCTACCTGATTTCCCAACTAAAAGATAGAGGCAGGTAACATTAATATTTTATAAAATTCTAAAATATTGTTTTTCATGTACCATGATGAACAGATGCTTGTTATTAGACAACCACAAAACATACCTGAATTCACCCCTCGCATCGCTTGAAGCTGCTGTGCTGCTCTTCTCATTGTAAAGTCAGATCTATCCATCTTTTGATGCTTCAGCTGCAACTTTACTAAAGACGTTTCTCAAGGCCATATATTATGATATTACATGTTCATAATATATTGCTTTTTCCTCTGAGCGGCAGACATCTAAGTCCCTTTTTAAGGTTATGTAACTGTGGATAGCTATCTTTCTTTGTTCAAATTCTTAGCAAATGAGCCGAGATGTTACACCCAGGGTTCCCATATTTCATTGACAATAAACTGGCCAATCAACCTGGCGACTCAACATAAAAACTGCACAAACGCTATTTCTTTTATACAACCCTATACGGAAACCTCAGTATCTGGCTACAATTGTTACTCCCCCACGACCACATATTGGTAGATCATAAAAATGCTTCATGGAAGAACCAAACATAGATATTTATCACTTCAATGTCAACTAAATAGTATCTAGCAAAGAAAAAAATCATAATATCAATTTATTCTGCTTGAGATAAAAAAGAATTCAACCATAAGATCAACTTCTTGTGGGCCCCTCTGATTGGCTACCGTGGCTGTCGCGCTCTTCTCGCACACATTTTAAATCCGTCTCTGCCCAGTCCACTCCCTACACGGTGATTATTACGCTTGTATGGATTTAAATGTACTTTATGTACATGCGGATAATCAATTTGGTAATAAGACTATATTTTCCTAATCTCATTTGGAAATGTAAAGCAAGCCTTAGAAATGTTTTATACAGAGTATTTTGTACCTAATAGAAACATCAAAGAATGATGTATTGCTATGTTAAATGTGACCTATTGTCTGATGAATGTTGTTTGCTCAATCTCGTTTTTCTACATCCCCATTGGGATATTGACCATGTTTTGTTTCGAGATGCATCTCCATTTAACGCAATCCCGGGCCCCTCATATTCCCATTTGCCAGCGAGGCACGTGCCCGTATTGTATCTCCTGGTGACCTTTTTACAGAGCAGTCCAAGTTGATTAGCACATCAGGTCAGACAATGGGCGTTGGCGCTGTAGCCAAGTCCGCCATTACCCGGATCCCTTTATCAATGTCCAGTAATTAAAATGTCACCGTTTAATTTTCGAGCCAAAGCGTTCCTCTTGGAGCAATCTTTTCCCAATAAAAAGTGTAATCGAAATGCTCCTTTCACTCGAAACAAAAAGGATGCCGGGAGCCCATTTAAGTGTATCCGACCACAGGGGAGATCAATATGTAAGAAGCGGATTGATTCGCCTCTCAAATGGAATTTGGAGGGGTCACGGTTTTATAGGGTGCTGATACAACTGTTAATTATAAAACATTCGCCCTGAATCGGTTCTGTTATTAAACTTCTCCTGAATTAGGCACAGTTGATTTATGTGACAATTTGGCCCGCTTGGAACATTCTATAAGGCCATGAAAGGTTTTAACCTCAATGACTGCCTTGCTTTACATGAAATGTTTAATATAGCAAATATGTTTATGTTTTACATGGATTCGAGTATCTAATGCCTAACATTGGCTACACAGATCTGTCAGAAAACATAATGGTACAACTAATAGCTTAAACTTCGGGAACCAATGTCTTGTTTGCATTCGTAAAATAGTCTAGGAGAATTATGATACCTGTTTTTGATTTTATTGTAATTTACTTTAACTTTCGGAGAGTCAAAATAAAAATGTCACAAACTGTCCATGTCAGAATAAAAATCCAATTTCAGACGTGACGTGTGATGCATAGCCTATGGCATTTCAGGACGGCAGACTTTGAGCCGCAAGGTATTGTTAAACAACAATCAATGTAGCTGTAAGCTTCATCCATTTAACGTCATTAAAGTGTATTCATATTAATTAGTGTTGTATTTACCAAAATGATCAAACCGACATAGCTCCTTTTCGGTTCACGCGTTGAACACCATATGAAGCCGCGACAGCCACTGACAATATCTCAACTGCAGTTGGTTATTGGAATGCCGTGAACCCTAACGTGTAGAGCTGGAGGAGAGATGCACCTCACTAACGTCTTAATTCATATCTATTGTGTTAGCCCCTCTACCCAACGACTCTCTTTTGATTATTAGTTGTTGGCTCATTTGGACCATGTGATTGATTTCAAGTTGTAGCCTAGACTGTTTCACTGGTCTACACATGGATGACACGTCACTATTAGGACTATTTTAGTTTATGTCATATTTTAGAGGTTGACATCGATTTCCCCGTTCCGACGTAATGTGAGTTTCGAGTTCATTTAGGGCAAATTATTTTTAAAAAAAATAGCAGCCCTAATGTAATGTAGCATAAGGCTCCAAAAAGTCAATATATCCTATACATCATTATCTGCACTCAACATTGTAATATCCCGTTATTGCATCTAAATTGTAGTAGGCTATAGGCCTGCCGTAGTCTAAGTTCATGTAATTGAATTGATACAATGAAGACCGTCACTGTCAATATCCAATCTAGCCACGTCTTAAATATTCTATTATGTTTAGCTCCAGAGAGTTCGGCATTCTAATGATTTAAACCCAGAACGCATTAATATTTTAACGCAGTTTTGTTTAAACAATTGCATGCATATAAATTAGGCTCAGGTAATTTACTCTTTGAAAAGACCTCTTTGATGTGTATCCAACGGTAGCCTAATAAACCGCTCTTCTAAAATTACCGCTGAAATGTCTAATTAAAAGCGTCGCGCTCCCGCAGTAGCCTATGCAGGCCTACCTGCGCTGAACTCCCGCCTTTAATGAGAGTATCGTGAGCCACGTGAGCTCACGTTTCTCCAGAATAAGCGGTGACAATGGCTCATTCAGTCGGTGGTCTAAATAATTAAAAAGAGAGGAATAATTACAGTATAAAATTGTAATTATTGTTGGACTGGAGGAAAGCCTTTTGATTGTGAAAGAAGACACGAAGGAGCCTGGTTGGTTTTAGGTTTCCTTTTCCATCAATATTGCAGGGAGCTAAGCTGACGGTGCTTCTCGCTATCTGTAGCCTGTCTGTATCTTTACCCTGTATTGCAGGGCGGACGAAGTACAACTTTTCTTTTAATTCAGTCAGTCGGCCCAACAATGATTGAAAGTATTTGAAAACGCCTATGATGACGCAGTCATGCAAATGTGTGACAAATTAATTTAAAATGTTTTCCTTCTAAATATTTAGGCTGATTATCTAATTTCTTGTCACAAACATTTTATAAGGTCGAGAAATTTATTTCATGAGACATGAGCCAACAGTCTGTCAATTCCTAAAAATCCGGTGTATAATACAGGCTTTAGAAAGCTTAACGTTGGCCGATTTAGTATCCTTTAATGTCAAGTTCTACATTATCAACATACGATGTGTAACCTATGCTATGTTTTCGGGGCATACGGCATATGTTTTACTTTAATGGGGTGTGCTTAGCAATAGTTGGCTTGGGGGCGTTTGTGGACGTTATTAACTCCTATTTGATTGTGGTAATTGTTCACATTTTGTCTCGGACAGTTTGATTAATTACAGTTTAATCAAATGTCAATTTACGACAATGTTGGGCATTTAGGCTGCCATTCAGGCTACATGTGTATGCTAATAAAAAAAAAACAATTGGTAATTTTACTTTATTACTTCAACAACATAATAACGATTAAACGTAAAACAACTTTCACTTTTTTCTACTCAAACGAAGGAGGCACATCCAGAATGCAGACTGTGCCATAATGTAGTAAAACGTATGGTTAGTACAAATCATTTAAATGCAAATAGACTAAAACTAAAAAGAAGTGTTGAACTTTAATATGGGAATTTATACCCAGGCACGGTATTGATACCTCAGCATTAAGCTTACAGGGGTTAAGCGAGGGGCATTGATCAGGATATGAATAGTTAATATGGTCTTACAGTATTGGGTTCCATTACTTACCTCAGCCTATTGCTCTAATATATCACTCTGTTTGTAGACGCAATCTGCTCTCACCGTGTCCTGTGTGCTCAACAAATTTGCTTCATTTACAGACAGTTTGGTCCGTGGGTGGTTGAGAGTGAGAGAGGGAGATGGAGGGGTGCCAATGACAGTTTAGCCCGAGGCGTGTTTTCCGCTCGTCTAAGATGCCGTCTTTTTTTAATGCAAAATCTGAAAAGAATGCACGGTATGTGATTTAAATCGTGTCGAATTGTTTGACATTCGAACAAAAGCATGCCAGGCGCGAGCCTTAAAATTCATTGCGTCTTTAACAGAAGGGATGAAATTGATTTGCGTGTCCACGAGAAGCCAAACAGATGGTCTTGTAACTTGATAAATGATACACTCAGTCATTCTGTTGCCTTCGATTTCATATTCAGTCCAGGCCTTAATTTGCACGTTTGTTAATACAGAGAAAAACTAAATAGCGTCGGGTTTTGTTATAACGACAATTATTACAAATATTGTCTGTCATTAATTTTGTGGATGTATGCATCACCAAAATGTGCCCTCCAACTTGGTACACCATGTGAATGCATAGCCTATCTATTATACCTATTATGTCACTCTGTGTAATCTATCATCTAACTAACTAACTAGTTAGCGTTAGTATATATCATTAGATCAATATGCCTATGTAATTTCTCACTTATATAAAGGATCCAGCGAGTTTGGTTTGAATGGTCCAAGTAATAGCCTGGTCTACGGTCTGCTATTCCTTCATAGTCTCGGAGACAAATAGTTAAAGAGAAGGAAGGAACGCCGTAACGCTAAGTGGGTGTGCCTAGCCATTAGTTTAGCGGTCACTTCTTCAGTGAGAAGCGTAGGTTGAGGAGTGGCGAAGGCTCAAGGACTGCCATGTGGTCACTACCTAGTGCGACATTCAGCCCGAGAGATTCGAAGAGGATGGAAGTCAGTTTACAGTACTGAGAGCGAAAAAGAGAGCGACAGGTCGAGAGAGCGAGAGAGCGAGAGAGCGATAGAGAGGGCGATTAGTGCTAGTCTGCAGTTTGGCAACAGTCTATTTTATCTCGGACCAGACCTCTGATTGTGTCGGTTGGTTTGTTAAACTTTTATATGATAAGTTCTTTCGTAAGCCTAGGAGTATTGTCTTCTTTTCCTGCGAGAAAGGTAAAAATGTCATTATTTTTAAATACGTTGTGTGTATTTTTGCTATTTGTCTACAATTTAAAATGTATTTTCTCCCCAAGTTTTCGATTGTTATCCTTGAATAGTCCATTTTATTTTATTTTTAATTTAAGGAACATATCTTTTTATGTGAAAACTATTTACTGCGGAGAAATCGGCGTATGTCTTCTTTAGCTCAAACAAAACGATAGGATGCTTTTGGATTGTAAAATAAATATTTGTATTTTGCAACAGTAAAATGTAGATGTTATTGTAGGACTTTAAAGCCGTTGTACTAATTTAGGAAGACACTCATGCGGTGTTTTAATTATATATAGGGCTGGTCTTTTATTAACAGATCAAAGACGTACAATTGAACCCGTGTAATTACCAAGAAAGCAGCTTATCTGTTCTTGTCCTCTCTGATAAGCGCATTGGAGCGGCTCAGTGTATTTTCCTTCTGCTCTTTTGCGGGATCTTAAGTCGTTCTTAAGTAATCACCCTCGCCCCTGAGCCGATTTAAAGACTTCAGGAAAAGATCCAGTACATAGACAATTAACTGATCATGGGTAGCCTGCGTTGGCATAGTCCTACAAAAATGACATCTAATTGATAATGTCAACATAAAATATTTAAAAATACTATTTAGATGGTTTCGAGACTTTTGATGTGGATAGGCCTGTAATAAACATGCTTGGGAATAACTATGTCTAGAATAAGAATTTGATGTATTTATTAGCCTAATAAATAACAAATATTAGTAATATATATTTTTAGAACTGGGTCACCAAAAATGAACAGTTGTCTTTTGTTAAATAAGACTGGGTATAAATATTATATCTGTTCTACAATAGTGGTGTTCAATAGTAACACTGTTCGTTCATAATATGTATTATTAGGCATAGAATAATATTTCTTGTTTATACTAATTCTTGTTTTTTAGAGAGTGACTATATTTTCGGTGTGCGTACGTAATGGTAGGCTATAATGTATTAGCATTGTATTACCTTGGTCGATTTGGGAGGAATTTCAAACAATGTAGGCCCATTGAACGTGATCTGCATTATGAACGGTGTCAACGAGAATGTTAGGCCTGTACTTTTATTGTAAAAACAACTTAAAATTATGTATTTCTTGATACAGACTTCCAGGAATGGAGTCGATACCCAATCAAATACCAGCGGGACTAGACTCCAGCTCTTCCCCCAGCTCCAAGCAGGACGTCCAGCCCTTCTCCAGTCCCAGCTCCCTGAAGCCTAACCAAGTCAGTGAGACCGCGTTGTATGGAGTGCACATCGTTTCTTTGGTCATAGATGGCCAGGAAAGACTTTGCTTGGCTCAGATATCCAACACATTGCTAAAGAACTACAGTTACAACGAAATCCATAACCGTCGCGTTGCCCTTGGAATCACCTGCGTCCAGTGCACGCCGGTCCAGCTCGAGATACTGAGGCGCGCTGGCGCGATGCCAATCTCCTCGCGGCGCTGCGGGATGATAACCAAGCGCGAGGCGGAGAGGCTATGCAAATCTTTCCTCGGTGCTCACAATCCACCCAAGTTACCAGAAAATTTCGCGTTTGATGTCTCTCACGAGTGCGCTTGGGGAAGCAGAGGTAGCTTCATACCGGCAAGGTATAATAGCTCAAGGGCTAAGTGCATTAAATGCACATATTGCAACATGTATTTTTCTCCGAATAAATTCATATTCCACTCCCATCGCACTCCTGAATCGAAGTATACACAACCAGACGCAGCAAACTTTAATTCGTGGAGGCGTCACCTCAAGCTAACAGACAAAAACTCCTCGGATGATGTGGCTCACGCGTGGGAGGATGTCAAAGCGATGTTCAATGGGGGAAGTCGTAAGAGGACGCTGCCTATGACTGGGTCACCCATGTCCTCTCCTTTGAAGTCACATTCCTCCAGTAACCCAACCCAAAGAAGTTCACCTGATGTACCCCATAAAACGCTGCGCTGTGACGAAGATAGAGGCAACATCAGTCTGGCAAATGGGGTCCGAAACTACCCAGTTATCCCTGTGCCCAGCAAGAGCTTTGGGATGCTACAGAAGATCCCACCACCTCTCTTTCCCCATCCGTATGGGTTCCCTGCGTTTGGACTGTGTCAAAAGAAGGACGACGGAGTTGGAGAGCCAAATAAAACCAATGTATCGGGTGTCTTTTGGCCAGGCGCAAAGGACAGTATCTATCCCTCTTTCCCCATGTTTTGGCCTACAGCAAGTGGCCTACCGATGCCACCGTATCAACAGTCACCACCCAAACCGCAGTCAGAACTCTTAAGTGTCCGGCAGAATGAGCTCGAGTTATCGGATCAAAGTGACCGGTGCGTAAACACACCCAAGGATGGTTTTCACGACAGCGAGCGCTGCTCTAGCTCACAGTCCATCCGGAACGACGACGATAAATCCGGCGACGAGACCCGGTCGGTGGAAGGACCCCCCACAACTCCACGTAAGATAAGTTACATCTCTGCGTTCAGACCAGTGGTGAAAGACGCCGAAAGCATTGCCAAGCTATACGGCAACAGGGACACGTACAACGGCGTACGCTCTGGTTACCTATCCCCAGATTTCATAAGTGAAAGTTCTAGCTATAGATCTATGTCCCCGGATGTAGACAGTGCGGACGACCCAGACGTTGACGTGGAGTCAAACAGGGCACACGAGGACGAAGAGTCAGTCCAACTGTCAGTGGAGGACCGTCAGAGTCCCTTGCCATTGAACCCAGCCCATTCCGGGCCTGAAGATAGTCAAGATCCGGGGACAAGTCCAAGACCATCCCCGGAAAATCCCAACACTGGGTCATCTGATGACGAAAGACGGGGAGAACAGACGTCAGACCGCAACGATACACCTGTTTACGAAGTGAGTATGCCAGTGCTAATATGATATCTTGCTACATGTTGATTTGGGTGCTATCACTTTTACGCGCAAATTATTAGACAATTAAGACATAATTTCACGAAGACTTTTGTTTGGTTGTAATAAGAAAATTGGTGATAAAACCCGTAAGGGGATACGTACTAAGCATTGTAAGCATTACGCGATATTTTTTTACATAATATTATAAAACCTATTAAATCTAGTGATATGGTTGCCAGCACGTAACACTGTGAGATTAGTAGGCATAAGTAACGTAAAAGGGTTTCTGCCGAAGTATTTGAATATGTTTTTGAACACTTACATATTATTTAATTTAACTGACCCCTTCCATAACAGAAGGCTGAGTCTGTTCAGACATTATTGGCAGGTTGAGGGCGCTGCCTTGTACAATGAACAAATATGGAAATTATCGGTTGGTTAGCAGGCCTACATTTTGGCAATGACATTCAGAAAAAAAGCCCATCGCCCAAATACTAAAGAGGTTGCGAATGGAGTATTTTAATACGATTGTCGAGTGCCTATCTGTGTCTTGTCTTTTGTTCTTGATAATTACAGTGTTTCTGTTAGGAGTGTTTACTGCGCGCGGTGTAGTGTTTTTAGAAAAGGTCAGGCCTGCCCCTGCCTCGTGCACATTTCAGTTAAGCTGCAATTTAGAATATGGGTGGAAATAAATTATTTCCCTATAATTATAAATTGGAGACGTGGGTATATTTGCCGAAAATAATTGCATGGGTAATTAAGAGAATTACAAATAATTGCGTTTGTATCGACTATAATGGCGATGGTTAATTTTGCAGGTGTACACGCGTGAAAAGGACAGACACATGCCTTTAAGCAGCCTATCTACGTTTGGATTAAAACATAGCGGCCCGATTCAATCGAAAGGTAGGTCTGTTAACTTGCACAGGCGCACGTGCGTGGGATATTTTCGGTATGCAAATACACATTTCGTTAATGATACCTTATTTCGTTTGTCAGGTGTCCTCCATGTTTCCGACCAACATAAGCCACGTTCTCCCACTACAGACAATGTCCCACAGAGAGCCTATCCGACCCACGGAAAGGAAAGTCCACCTTGTGAGTCTCGTGTTGTGTGGGTGTGTGTACGCGCGTTTGGCGTGAAATTGTTTGCCAGTTGTTTTATTTTAGCAATTTTTTTGTGTGCACTAAACATGATTCAATGGCAAATTCTACGTTTTCATATTGCTCTTCCAGGCGATGGGACGTTACGTGAGCATGATGTCAGTAGAATCCACCAAAAAGACATCGAAAACATGGCAAAAGGTAACGATTTTCCGAATTTTAATTAGTATAAGCATTATGCAAAAGACTGGCCTAGAAATAAAACGAATAGGTTTTTTCATTTCCAATGTAGTCATCATCATCGTTTAATCATACATTTTAAATAAGCAAGGTGGAAATCTGTTAAAATACTACTGGCCGTTCGGTTACTTTTGCATGTTTTAAATTTCGTATAGATTAAACGACTCAACATAACTATTTGTTCGAAATATTTTTAAACGTAACTGAACATTTATCTATTGTAGGCTACGTCAACACTCAACATTTAAGCCTTGGCAAGATATACTCATATTTTAATGAGACTAAATACTTGTTCAATATTGTCCGCCTATACACGTGTTCAATTACCAATCTAATATGTAGTGAATATTAGAGTCTTCATATGTTCTACCACAATAACGAAATGATGCTTCTAATGGATTGTCTGTAATAATTTGAGGCCACTTGCAAAAAAATAAAACAATGTAATTGTAGGCCTACAGTTTGCGCTATCGCATTTGAGTTGTTTTCCATTCATTAACCTTCTCTAATTGTACTCATTATTGTAACACGAAATCGTTTTTAGACTATTAATATTTTAACGAGCCCAGCTATTACTCTGCAGCGCTCCAGCCTCTAACCCCAAGGCGATGGAGCTAATTATTTAGCAATAGCATGCTTGGGGAAACAGTGGGGCTGAACGACTGTTAGTGTTCCAGCAATAGGTCTTCAAATATCATATAATCCTAGGGAAATAAACCAAGGAAGACATGTATTATGTTTTTTACCCATAAATTAGTAGGCATATGGTCTATTATACTAGGCATATTAAGGTCTGTAATTAAAATCAAACGCTTTAATGTTGAATGGGTTAAAGGATAAATAAAATAGGTTTATATGTTTAGGGGAGCTGAGAGCGCATTTTGTGAATTAACTGTTATTCTTATTGTATTTGTAAAACTACAGTGGTGGTAATTGTGGTGACGTTTTGGTCTTTCAGAGGAACTTCAGAAACAACTTGTAGAACAAGTGGAGCTCAGAAAAAAGTTGGAACGCGAATTTCAAAGTTTAAAAGGTAGGCTATTTGAAGCTTTATTCTAAACTGCTGAAAACAACCAATGGTCGAAGTGCAGGCTATGCACGTTTCACATGGAAACATGCATACATCTTTTCAAGTGCATGAATAATGTTGTTACGAAGAGTAAAATACGTTTTTGGCCTGTTTCGTAATTGCAAACACAAAAAGACGTAGGCCTACAGGAAACGTATTCAACTGTCTACAATGAAGCGAACGTTACATTTCCTACAGTGAAGCAAACATTTTAAATAAACATGAATAAACAGCTTCATTGCGCTGAAGTGGTATAAACCGGAGACACGGTATAAACCAGAGACACGGCGTGCACCTGGGGACAGCGACATGGTGCTGAAACTGATGTCAAATATTTGTTTAGCTTTGAAGCGTGAGCAGCGCATGTTTCCCAATCACTGAATGTTTATTTAAACTTAAGCATATCATATGCCATAATGTTGAGAATCCATTAGGCTTGAATTCCATTATTTCGACTCACGCAGCTGTGTTAACGGGAGATTTCTGCTTGCTCACTATGCAGATAATTTTCAGGATCAAATGAAGAGGGAGCTGTCCTACAGGGAAGAGATGGTCCAACAGCTTCAGATTGTCCGAGGTGAGTCTCCAAGAGAATTAATGGTAGCATACTGACTGGGCAGAGTTTTCATTATGTCTCCATAGTGCATTACGTCCCGTCAGTTATTGAATGAAACGACTGGTATTGATTGCAGTGATGTATGAAAACATGGATGTAAAAGTGCCGTCAGATTGACTGTTGCTTTTCTGTAAGCCTACGGCACACGAAGAGGGAAAAGTGACACTTGCATAAATTCGGTGATAATAGAATTGCACTAGGAACCCCACTAGGCTGCAAAATAGTTACAACCGTTTCCTGTTAGACCTGAAACTCCAATAATTTTAAACCAAATAGAGATTTATGTACCTGTGTTTGGTTTGCAAAGGTTATTTTAAAGCCAATTTATGCACTGGAAAAATAAAAGACGGGTCATTACGTATAGCCGTATCAGTTACAGTTGCGAGGACGAGCTGAAGTGATGCTGGCCTTTCACCGATAGGTCGAGTTACTACATAATGTAGTTCAAGTGAGCTACACGAAAGGCTCACTTAAAATACCCGAGGGCACGAAACATAAATTACCGACATTAATTTCAGAGTTTATAAACCACAGCTGTGTCACTACATTACTGCGTTTTTCTTATTTATATATTTTTGTTGTTTGCTTAGACACTTTGTGCAGCGAGTTGGATCAAGAAAGAAAGGCACGTTATGCAATACAACAGAAGCTTAAAGGTAATTTAAACGTTCCAAAAACTGAACATATGCAGTCTCAAGTCTACACAACCCTTTCTAAGGCATTCCCGTTTGCTGCTTTCAAAATAGATGTAATAAATATGATTAAACATACTTTTTCTACCACAAGAACTCCAACTGAGAGTCAAGTTGCAAAAAAAATCTACAATTAATAACAATTTAACAAAGAGCATGTTTAGCATGTGTTAAGCTTCTTTGGGTCTCTAGAAAAGCGCTATATAAATTTAAAGTATTATTTATTATTACGTTTTCACACATCCCTTGCTCAGCCTTGCAAAACCCAACACGGTAAACCATAAACCAAACTGATATACCTAAATGTTACTAGAATTGTAACATGCAAAATTGTGTTTTTTTATCTTCTCAAACCCAGTAAAGTATCATTGATGGACGTTAATATTCCAATATTCATACCTTGTCTCAGACTTTTTCAAGAAGATTTAAGTTATGGCTTGTGATTGGTGTCTGTTTGGCAAACTGTGGAAGTGTCCAGCCAAAGAACAACATGTGACTTTTTTTCACCCAATCACCTGGGTTTGCTCCTGGCATATGTTATTTTTCAGCCAGACAATTGCAGAGTGTGGCAGAAACACCTGCATTTCTTTCCATTGCATATTCTAAAACAGCTCTTTTACTATGAAAATGCACAGTAGGTTAGGTAGATCAATAGAAATTAATCGAATTAAATCACTTTTAGATTTTATTTTGCATCAGAAAAGTGGGAACGGGTGTGCAGAATTTTCTAGACTCAGTAGCTGCCTGTTCTGAATTATCTGAATTTGAATGACTTAATTTGCCAACTCATCAACCCAAATATTGTCTGATTCAGTTTTATTTGCAATATTAGTAGTGTTTGCCACATTCTTGGTCCAACCGTCCCCATGCAAGTGCTACTTTTATTTCTTCATTATAGCATGTGTGCCCCCATTAAAGAATATGCTGATTCAAAACCCATTTGATATGAGGTGATATACTCTAGGCCAGACTGTCAGTGGTACGTATGACACAATGATGTCATAGTGAGAATAGTGTGCACGTCAGCGAAATAAGTGCACGTTGATTTGACCATTGTGTTCACCAGAGTTCAAAGTGACCAATCCCCTTTCTCCCTAGAAGCTCACGACGCGCTGCACCATTTCTCTTGCAAGATGCTGACCCCTCGTCACTGTACTGGAGCTTGTACGTTCAAACCCCCTCTACTGCCTCCGTAAACCGCCACAGGAACCTCATTTGGCCTGGGTACAGCTCACTGCAACCAAAAAGATAAACGCCCACCTCGAGTAGTCACCGTGTCTCCGCGACATCTTCACCTTGGCCCGCACTCACTGGTCATCCAAGGACTCACGACCATGTGCACGCTACATGCAGGAGCCAAACACACAGACACAAGCTCCCTTGATTTAACACAGAAGAACCTGGAGGTTAAAAGAACTGCATCTTCCGTTGAAAAGAACTCCTGAGTTCGAAGATACACCCACCCTAAACTACTGTTCATTGTATGTTTTCTCTTTCTAGGCAGTTATCAAGTTGTTAAGAGCTCTTGATATGGACTTAGCAAGTCCTTTTGGATCATAATTGATTGCTCTTTAGATATCCCGAAAAGAAAATATATATATACGTATATATGATTATGTGGAGATGTGCAATGAGTTGTATATTGTGATATTTCAAGTAACACTAACCCTATAATTTAGAGTTCTTTTGTGTGTGTGTTTTTTTTACAACATTATGTATGTGTTTATACTTGTATTTATTTAATGTATTTAATTCAGTTGTTGATGTGTTCTGTCCATATGAAACATTCCACAATGTATTTTGATGTGAAGCACTTTAAATGGGCCTCATTAGTACTGATATAGACCACACTGTAATAATAAATGCAGAAAACACCTTTGGCATCCTATGGATGGAATGCTGTCCCGTTCCAACCTGGGGATCTGCATGACCCACTTTTACATAGATTCTCCAGCCCTAACACACTGAATGGTGTGAATGCGTGGGCGGATGTAACAAATGGGCATCGCCCCCTTTGGGTCATTAGCAAAAGGATTTGGAAACTAATGCTCTAATGTCACCGACAACTATTTTAGCACTTATTCCACAGTAACCAGTGAACTTTCAACCTTGAGCTAATTAGACTGAAGGCTCAGTTTGCTTAAGACGACAGATAAAAGGGTAATCCATGGTGACAGTGTATACGATTGTTCATTGTCTTTTTACATGGATACCTCGTTATCTATTCACTGTACATTTCTTCCATTTGATTTGGGCGCCTGTACAGTTATGAGACTAGGTTTTGAACGTTCCTTGGAACCCTACCGTACATTTAACAAATCACTAAGAGAAACCAAACTATTTGTTGTGTATTTAATTACATTTATATATTTTCTCATTTCAGTCCTTTGTGCATGGCAATAGTTATGAATGTGGATGAGATTCAATAAAACCCAGACGCCACCTAGAGACTTGAAACTACACAAGACTATGTGACTGTAAATTCTATGTTGTGCATTTGATTTGTATTACCACAAATTTTTTGATTTCCAATTGATCAATTCCAAGCAAGTTGATGTTGATATTTTCCACAAACTATATAACTGCTGTGGCCCCATTAACGGCCAATATCTCTAATGTATGTATTATATCATAAATTCATGTAAAATATAATTAAAAGTTTTGCCTCTTTTTGCCTTGACTCGTGGATTTCTTTTAATAACTACAATACTGACATCTGGTGGATCTGAAAAAATTATTAAAACTAAGTAAGCATTAAGGTTGTTTACCTGGATGTTTCGTACCTTACTACTCATTCCTTACATGGTCCGTTTCAGAATCCAGTCAAGTTATAATGTTTGACATTCTGTCAGGGGAATAGCCGGATTCAATAGTGAAATCTAATACTTCTGATGTGAGGCCTAATAGATATTGATTAAATGCTCTTTAGATGGCCCCTTTTCCCAAGACACAGCCGAGGGAGACCTGCTCATATAATGGCAGCGAGGCATGTTGAATATTAATCATTTTTGACAGTAATTGCTCCCCACATGGAGACTAATTTCCTTTGGATACTAACCACTCATGTGTATTGTAGTAACATTTTACACAGCGAACACTAAAGAACTCATTCATCAACTGTACTTATCATCTTCCTACTCCGTCTGCATGATAACGGTATTACAAACAGGCTGTGGTGTTTTTTTGCTGTTACATTTTAGATCAGAAGAAGTTTTGATAGCAAAATGTTTGCATTGATTTTCATGTGAGGCTTTCAAATATCAGTCTATAGAAACGTGACTTAAAAATACGAGATGGGCATTTCACATTTGGATGAAATACTGAAACAGTTGGATTGCATTACACAGTTACACTATGGTGTTCTTTTTTAAACCTTTGCTGGTATATATATTTTTTTTGTATTTCAGTATGGTTGTTAAGGGCCCATGGGAAAAGTATCCTTAAATTACAAGATCCCATTACTCTCTCTGTAAATAGTTTATGTCATCTGCTTTTAACATCAAACAATAATGTATTGAGCGTTACTCAAACTGTTGATATTGTGGTAAGCCCAAACATACACATGTCCACTTTAGAATCTAGTTTACTTAGTGAACCCACTTTCCACGGTCTGTGATTTCAGATGAATACGCACAAGCATTCATAGTGGCCTTTTAAATCTAGGATGAAAAGGTATATTGTTCGTTCCTCATAGAAGTAAATGTGTTTCACTCTATTAGAGTGCCAGTAAAATTATGTTTGTTCAAGGTTCATTATTATATGTTATGACAAAATATTGATAACATGGAGTCTAACTATAAAAGACTCCTTTGACAAAGACCAACTGGAAGGTGACCTGCCACTGTGGACGAAACATTGAAAAGGTAGGCACTGGAAATGTGCAACAGGTATACCTGTTCAAATACACCTCTGTGTCAACCTGATCTGGATGCACCAACTAAGGTAATTGTTAATGGATTCGTGTCAAATATAATTTAATTCTAGATAAATTGCATCATTAGCAAGATTTCTGTACTCTGCCCAGTGTGGTGTCTATCCTAAGGATAAGGAGTAGCCATTTATTCAATTTCTGTATGTAGAAGTGTAAACTGGTATTATCCTATTCATGATTAGATATGAGATATAGCTCTATGTAGATATAGTATTTTAAATGTTCATGAAAACGTTGGGGTCTCTATATTTTTAGAAACATTCAGGGCCAGTTTCGCAGACATGGATTAAGGCTAGTCTGCGGGAAAAAAAAAAAAATCTAGTTCAAAAGAAAACTCCATTGAGCTTGCTTTTTTAGTCTTCAAATAGGCTTAAGCTGTGTCTGCGAAACTGGCCCTCAGAGTTTGGTAGGAGTTCTTGTCTCTATTGCAATGGTAAGACTGCCATCTACTGGCGCTCATGAATGTGAGCTATTCCAGAATTTACAATCTCACACCCGCGTGTAGGGTGGATACTGCTTCCATCTCGAATACGTACTACCTATAAGACCGGAAAATGAAAAAAAAAACATTTTGTTAGAATTGCTGTTATTTTAGACCGGATATGCCATTGCGCTCTGTGATAAACGTTTATTTTAGGACATTGAAAGATGGTTCAGGGCATCCAAAGACATATGGAGTCATTCCTATCATATATATCCAATGTGACTGATTACCAGATTGGTCATCTGCATTGGATAACTAAACCAGTTTTAAACACTCGAACAACGTTTCAGGCATGTTGAATACACCCCAATTGAGCGAACGCACGCAGCGTGTTGTTCCTCAATGTCACGTGACATCACCTAATCACGCTTGCGCTAGGAATTTCAAGATGGCGGAGGGTGCGGAACTGAAGGTAAAGCGCAGCTTGAAATCATTATAAATGTAAACGGTTACCAAACCTCATAATGCCAGCGGAAGGCTTTGCATGTCTCATTTAAATGACAAAAAAATATTTTGTGTGAATTGATGTCTTGTTTGCGCCTAGCAAGAACTTTCATTCAATTCATTATATGTTTATTGTTGATGTTAGGAGAGACCCGCTCGTTCGTTTAGCGGTCTTCTGGATGGGATATCTTCATTCGTTACCTAGCTCAACAATTAAAAGTATTTTTCTTTTTAGTCCATTAACATTTCGTAAACATTTAACTAAAAGTGTCTTTGGACTAAGAAAATACATTTTTGACCGTTTGAATGAGGATGCCACTATTATCATGTAATTAGTTGGCTATCGTTGGAAAGGGCGCGAGCGGTTTTGACGTTCTGTCAAGCTAGTTAAGAGAGCAGAGGCTCACACCAGGCGCTCGGTACGGTACGTGAGGTTTTGTACAATTTAAAAAAATAACACATTCAATTAGATTTCATGTTCAGAACTAGTCATTGTTTTGTCATTTTAAAACGTTTTGTTTAGTTACAAGGTAACTAAATGACAGCATTGTGTAGAAAAAGTTAATTATTTCTTACACCATCCAGCTAAATCGGCATAGATGTATAGCCATGATGTTTATTTCTGTTTCAAGTTTTGGCTACTTACATGTCACTAGCTATTTTGGGTCTTAATTTAGGCAACGCTCTTATCTAGTGGTCAGAAAAGCAAACCTGCATAGCCTACTTTTCTGTCCCAGTATCAATGTTTTGCTATCTACGGTTCTGGTGGCCCCAGAGCACTTGTCTGTCTAGAATTATTTCATTTACATTTGTGGTTCTTGTATAGTTTGTATGTCAGTGAAGTATTCCTTCTCATTAACCCTTGACTAGTTTAGCAAAATTATGGTATATGGATTAAGCAGAGTACCTCCAGCTTTACGTTTTCAATTGTTTTCTCACATATTCCACAATTACTTATAAGATAGGTTTTCGTACGTTTGCAAATTGTTTTCGCACATATTCAACAATTACTTGTAAGATAGGTTTTCATACTGGGGTCTTATGAGTTGTCTCTCATTCAGCAGATCTGTTTGTGAGACATTGCAGCTGCAAGTATGGTTTGGCCTAGCAAACCCAAACACTTCAACCCAGAAATGCGAAGAGTCTGGTAGAGCGTTGCTCCAAACTGAGCCTTCGTTTGCATATGTAAGGCCATGGAGAAATGGGCAGTATGTTGGCTTTGGCATAATTGGGTGAACCTAAGGGTTTATTTACGTTATGATACATTTTCGGAGACAGGTTAAAAGTGGGTTTGAGATGCTAAATTATTGTGTCAAATTGCAAATTTATTTAAATCCAAAGAATTGTTAGGGTTTAATTGGTAAGGTCACCCAAGTCAGAATCCAGGCTCCAATGTTGTAGTAGTAGTACAATTTTGACAATAATCCTATTTAAAAAAAAAAAAAAAGAGTAGCTCTGTATTAGGTTTGCTATAGCCACATATCTCGATAGTTAATGTAGCTTATACAGTAATGTATTAAAATGAAGCAGTACATTAATTTCTGCAACCACTGTTTGTATAGCAATAAACAAATAAACAGTACGTGATCCAAATGCAGTTAGTAAATAATTATTCAGGCTGTCTTCCAATAAGTTTCCAATGCGTTTCACCTTAGGTTGCCCCATGGTGAAGGGCTCCTCTGAAGGTCTTGTGTTGCTTAGTTGGTAGAGCACCGTGCTGGCAGTGCCAAGGTTGTAGGTTCAGTTCCCAAAGGGTGTCCGCTTGCTACTGTATCTCACTCAGCATAAAAGCATTCCTTGAATGGCTTAAATGTTGTGTTGCACGACCACGGTGGTTTGGGTCTGTATTGTATTGTAAAAATGTATGGGCATTCCTAACTTGGTTTGAGCCTCTAGGACGTTACCAGAACCCTCTTGGATACCGGGACTGGGGGTGCGTTTGAGGTGTTAGTTGAAAGTAGCCTATGCAGCTCCTATCAGCGATGACATAGACTTAATGTTTTATCAATACCTTTGCCCATCACTGTTGTAGTCTAATGGAAGGCCAAAATGCTTTAAACTAACCTGGAGCATTATGTTGGTTAATTAATGACACCACTCGCCAAATTAGCTGTCGCTCCTGTAGTTTGGCTCACAAAACAACAATTTTGAAAATGTAAATGTGATTTAATCTCCTCCGCTGTGTGAGCTACCCTATGTTAATGTGTATGCTTACCAAGATCCGTTGCTTGATTTATTATGTGGTTTATGCTGATTCAGTCTTCCTGATGTGGTCCTTCTAGCAGGTTCTAACGTTTCCACAAAGAACGTCTGAAGCACTATTAGAGTGGCCATTTGTTCCATGGTCATCTAACGTCTTGACCGGTAACTTAGTTTGGCAAGGTGGTTAGCACTAGGAAGAGTCTTGGTGATTCCAAACGTGTTACATTTCACAATGCTGGTTTGTGCTTTGGCATGAAGTCACTGTGAATTATTGGAACTTATTTTGCCATGTGTGACAGTGTAGATATTTTGGCATTGTAATTTACTAGTTGGAAACAGCTAATTTTTTATAATAGAATATCTGCGTTGGCGTACCAAGGCCCATTATCAACAACAATCATTCCTGTGTTCTAATGGCACGTTGTGTTTGTTGAGTTTGAGACTAGTTGAGTATTTGGAGCATCTGCAATTGTTAGTTTAATTACATTCTCAAAATGCACCGAAACCAAAAACTTCTTTCTGTAAATCGTCAGTCTTTTATTCTTGTTTTAAGAAATACGAGAATATGCCAACAATCTGAAGATCTTGTACAATGCTGTACACTACCCCCCCCAGAACATCACAAACTTGCTATACCCAGAATAGACAGAGGAGTGGGAAGCCCCAGTGCACAACTGAGCAAGAGGACCAATACATTGTGCCTAGTTAAAAAAAGATGCCTCACAGATACTCAACTGGCAGCTTCATTAAATAGTACTTGCAAAAAACTATTCCCAACAGTGATGAGGCAACTCCGGGATGCTGGCCTTCTAGGCAAAGCTGCAAAGAAAAAAGCCATATCTCAGACTGGCCATTGGAAAGAAGAACGCATGACACTGAGCAGAGGAAGATTGGAAAATAACATTTGAGGTGATTGGATCACAAGGAAGAATCTTCGCCCGATGCTGACCAAATGGAAATATGCTGGAGGAATGCTTGATACCAACTGTTAAGCATGGTTGAGGCAATGATGGTCTGGGGGTGCTTTGGTGGTGGTGATGTGGGAGATTTCTACAGGACAAAAGGGATTGTGAAGAAGAAAGGCTAACACTCCATTTTGCTACGCCATGCCATACCCTATGGAAGCCCCTTGATTGTAGCCAATTTCTTCTTACTACAGGACAAAGACCCAAAGCACAGCTCTAAGCTATGTAATAACTATTTAGGGAAGAAGCAATCAGCTGGTATTCTGTCTAATGGATAGGTCAAGCACAGTCACTGGATCTCAACCATTTTAAGAAGTGCCCATCAAGCCAATTTAACTTGTGGGAGGTGTAACTTCAGGAAGCGCAGGGTGTAATCACTTCATATTCCCTTAACTAAGTGACAACTAGAAAGCCAAAGGTCTGCAAGGCTGTAATTGCCACAAATGGAGAATTCTTAAACAAAAGGAAAGTTTGAAGGGCACATTTTTGATTTCAATTAAAATGTATTATCTCCAATCTTGTCATGTTTCCTATTAATTTTGCTATATTTCCATATTAAAACTGATATCATGTAGGTTTTCATTGAACGCAAGAACATTTCTGAGTGATCGTCCTCAAACATATAATTGGTTGTGTATTTACGAGCAATAATGCAAGTTTGGGTGTGGTTTATGGCCGATATACCACGGCACAGTGATCACGGGGTGTCTGGGCGCAGTCCTTAGCTGTGTTATATTGGCAATGTATCCCAAACTCTCTTTGGGACTCTTACAAACCAGTTAGAAACGCAATTACAGCTGTAGGTTGGCATGTGGTGCCAAACCTAATGGTATACGGTCTCTTAAAAAACAGATGGTTTGAAGCCTTTATTTTTTTTTTTTTTAAAACCTCCTCCTGATGTGTATATACAGACGTACAAAAAAAGACAACACTTCCCCTCTACTACAGCCCTTGCAGAGTGTTAGTCCATGTATGCCCGGCTTTGCATGAGCATTACCGTAACGAGGTCAACCGCGGCGTAGCCCCATTGTCACGCCATGACCTTGGCCTAAGCGACTCAAACTGCGTCCGTCCTTTCTGAATGTGGTCTGAACGGACACTTCACATCGGACACGTTTTTTTGCGATAGCCTCTTGACGCTCTGTAGCTGCGCCAGCCGTGCTGTACAAATACCTCCCTCCCCTCTGGAGGCTTTGCAGGTGGAGTCTATTTGTAGAGCCTGTGGCTAGGTTAATCTCCCAATGACACAGGTCCATCTCTCTCCCTCTCCTGTCCACAGCTCCCGGTTATCTCTCTTCGTTATGAGCCCGGCCTCCTGCGAGGAGAGACGTGTGCTCAGAAATCACCAAAGTGGATGATTATTGTTTGGTTCTCTTTGGCGCACGCGCGGTTGTTTTGGTGGTGTGTCTGTGAACTGGCGCTACGGGGTTTGTGAGGCTTGTTGTAATTCTTGGTCACTCTCTGCTGACTGATCGAATGGTTCCATTGCATCACGACAGAACAAACGGTCATAACTAGCTTGTCCGTTACATGGGAAGCTTGTTTCAGGGTCGGGGAGGATCTGCGTTGAGAAACACGTCGTTGACGCGGCCAGGCCTCTCCTTCATGAGGACACCCTTAACCCCCCCCCCGAACCTTCAACCCTGGGTGTTCCGTGCATACGTACGCTGGCCTCTCCTGATTGGTCTCGCCCTTTTACGGCAGCGGTCAATCAAATTCCGAGTATCCTTCATTCTAAACAGACCCTTCCTGGTGTGGTCACTATTCAAAATTCATTGCTCTCACATCGGCTAATTGGTAGCTTGATTTTTGCCTTGTATTATGCAAGTCCTGAACAGCGCAATGCTGAATTGACTGATTTGGGAGCACGGCGTTGTGTTGATCTGCTTTGTGCATTTTCATAATAGCCTCTGGCAACCAAAAATAGAGTTTTGACATAGCTGCCCAGAATAGCCCTCGCCTCTGCTTGCTCCCGGGGTGGTTTTGAAGCCCTGCGTTGCCGTGGAAACGCGTAACTGTTGTTTCGGGCTATCTGGACAAGGCCTGGAAGCACACTGGGAATGAGTGTGGTAAGGGGCTTGTCTTCTTGTTAGGTGTCAGACCAGGTTTCCATTCGGTAGATGAGTTTAAATGCCCTGTCTGAATGAAGTCCAGGTGTGTGTGTGTGTTTATATTTTCTTTATTTTCGCTTTAACCCTTTGTCTTGTCTTGTAAATGTTTGTTGTTTTAGGGATTCTGAATGAAGGCAGCTAAGGGGGGAGGGGAATAACAAACAGGTGACTTCCTTCTACCTGGGTGTTGTGCCAGTAACTATTTACAGGTTTCAAGGTTCCTCCTTGACGCATACCAACAAGCCTCGTATAACACAACCACGGCCAAATGGAGCGATGAAGTGTCATTTGTTTGTTTTTCCATAACCGAAAGTAACTTTGCGACGTGACCTTTTCTTTCTGTACACCTTTCATGTCAGACAAGTGAGGAAACGATAACCCAGACCTGGCACTGGACTGTATCACCTCGGTGCTGAGCTTAGTGGCCCCCGTGCTCTGGAGCTGCGTGTGTTGATCGTGTCCACGAGGAACAATGATGGATGTGAACTGGCCTTTTCTGTGGCCTGCGACGTGACGGGCCACTTCTTAGCTCATCGTTAGCTGATCCACTGTGCGATAGACTACATTGGTTTTCCAATTGATGCTTGCAAGCCAGGGGCTGTGATTTTAAGTTTTCTTTGTTTCTCTATGTTCTCGGTCTAAAGCCAGATGTCGGCTGTGAAGTCACGCCTTCAATAAGCTCTGTCATTTGAAGACCAGGGTTTTAATCTGGCCCTTGGATTAGCCCACGTATCCAACTGATGTGGTGCTATTTGGTCCATACCATCGGGTGTAGGGGGGTGGGGGGTTGTCTTCTGAACAGCGCGGCATTGGCTGTTCTTCTGGTAGGTTTTCTTGACACTGACTGTTAGGGGTCCGCATGGAGTTGCTAGCGTGATGTAGGGCCTAATTTATGAATTATGAATCATCAAGTGGAAGGAAAACTGAGTAGAAATGAAAGCCAGCTGTTGGCCAGAGAAACGTCAATTACACAGGTTAAGTAAGTTTATACCGGTTTCTATTCGCGAATGGACAAATGAGAAAACCACAGCATATACGTTGGGGTCACTTCTTTCTAGTGTTTAGTGACTGCAGACATTTTGTTTCCTGTGTCATTACGAGCTACTTGGAACTGGACTCTGCAAGAAGAACCACAGAACTTGTATCTGCAGAAAGAACAATGCGTTCTATGTCTTCGCCAGTGCTTTTCCACCTATTTGATCACGGTGGAGAAATGCCTTGCATCAACATCTGTCTGTGTGTTTGAGTGAATTTGGTGTTCCCGTTAGCGCAGTGGAGATGAGCATGAGTCTATCAGAAAACTCAAACTGCCTGTCTGATTCCAGTGCTTGTTCGGTCTACAGGAGGGGTGGGCAAACTACGGCCCGGGGGCCAAATGCGGCCCGCGAGGCTGTCCCATCCGGCCCACGGAATGTAATACAATTATTTTGGGGGGAATTAAAAAACCAACTCACCAGCCCATTCATATATATCTGAGTCAGAATTTTAACTATTTACACCTTATATGGGATCTACTGTACCTATGTAATGTATGTTTTAACTTTTGCACTTTTCTGTCCTTCAAATCAATTACGATTAACAAATGTGGCCCTCCATTTCATTTCAAAATCCTGATGTGGCCCCCGAGCCAAAATATTTGCCCACCCCTGGTCTACAGTGATGCAGCTCATCAGAAATCTGTCTGATTGCTGTGCTGTGCAACGGCACAAACAGGGCAAACGGCATTGCATTAAACGAGCAGTTAAACGAGTAGTTCGGCACAGGCTGCGCCTTCATTCTTCATGTTTGCCGTTTAGCCGATGGTCTTATTCAGTGCGACGGTCACGTTCCACATCCGTCCTGTGTCTTAGTTGGCCCAAGCAGGCCATGTAGAGTTCTCTACCTCCGGCCGGTCCGTCTGATGCCAGGTAGGACCGTGGCTCGGTCTCAACCTCCTCCTATATTCCTTGTTCCGCTGTGGCTGATTGAGGTCAGGGGGAGATCAACCGCCGTTCTGCTGGGGGTGTTCTGCACCACCGGGAGGTTTCTGTTCTCGTCCCCCGCACCTCTGGTGAGCGAGTTGCCACAGCAACTCAACCCCTCGATTTGGGATGGGTTTGTTGGTGGGGGGTGGGGGGGGCTAATGTGGGCAGGACCCAGAACTGCAGATTTCGGTGCCCGAAGAGTAGCCTGCATCTTGCAGAGCGTTGAATCTTGTGATTGCACATTCTTCGGGTGTTTCGAAATGAAGTATATAAAATAAATGGTAGCGTTGAGGCACCGGCCACCACTCAACCCCACTGTAAAACACAGGGTTGAGTTATCTTGACTACAGCAGGCATTTTGCAGTGAAACTCCACTACTAGCCTTGACTGCTGTTTCAGGTCCCCTATCTGGCTCAGTTGGTGGAGTACGCTGCTTGGAACACACGGGTTGTGGGTTTGATTCCCAGTATGTCCGGAGAAGGGTATTAATATGCCACCTCTAGTGGCTTTAGCGTTACTGTTTCTACATGATTAAAATAGTATAACGATAAATGAAACACGGTTGTGTCTAAACATTCCGCTTCGTTCAGCCGGGGGGTTGAGAAATCAGTCTTGCTTGCAGTCAAGCTGGGACCAGGCTTACGAAGCCTCTGGCAAGGTGACACACCTGATTCTTTACCAGACGTCCATATAGCCCAGGTAGATCCTGTCTGAACCACATCCTGAACGCCCGAGGCTTCTCAGACACGGGGGGGGGGGGTCTCTGTAATGGTACGAGGTAGTAGCCCCGCCCCCCGCCTTCTCCCACCCGTAGTCTTCTAGCTGGTTCTGTGCTCTGTCCATGTGATATTACGGCCATTGCCCAGAGAGCACAATGGAACTAGGTATTTGGGAGTTGAGCTGGAGCCAGGAGAGCTGGAAGGCGGAGTGGTTGGGGGAGGGGAGAATAGCGAGGGATGAGAGAGAGGGGGAGAAAGGGGGGTGGGGGGGGTGAGCCGGCACACATAATAAAGCATTACTCCCTCTAGCTGGGAGCCTGGGCTTTATATAATGGGGAGGTAGTCCACCCCCACAACCAACACACACACACGCCGTCGCAGTGCTGGGCTGGCAGGCCATAATCGTTTTCATCTTCCAGGCACCTAGCTAGACGGCAGGATCTGCTTCTCTGGGCTTGTTAGCCGGTAAAGGAGAGGGACTTGTCTGAGTGATTGTCGCCCGGTTCGTTCGCGCTCCGTTAACGCAGTGCGCTACGTGGACCGCTCCATCGGCGCCACGCCGAAGTGTCGTTTGGCGAATGACGCCCGGCCATCTGTTCCGAGGTGCTGTTGATTTGCACACGGTACCGGTCCATATGTGACTGTTCCTCCTTGTAAACGTGATGCATGCTGTGTTCTGGACGTGGCCCGGATGCACTAATTACTCCACAACGCTGGCAACCCGGATTGATTAGAGTGCGGGGGAATGGTGATCCAAAGGTTTTGGACCGAACTGGGCACCGCTCTTGATTACAGTGGGTCAAAAGCGATGCATATGTAATTGTTTTTGTACATCGAACAATTTGGAATAATAAACAGCTTTGATTTCTAGTCCAACATTGGAGTGTCTTTTGAAAACATCTTCCAGACACATTTGGGGGGGGGGGGGATCCATCATAACAGAATGTTGAAGTTAATACCCCTAGCCAATTAATACTAACATTTATATTGGTTTTATATCTGAAATTTCTGACCTGGAAGCCTATAAAATATTGCTCAATATTTATTCTCTTCCAAAGTCTTCAGTTTTGTTTCTCTCATAAGTGGTGGATGGAGAAGGAAAGTTCAGAGAGGTTACCAGAACAGGCGGACTGACCGATTACTTATTGTTTGTTGGTGAGATGACCTCGGTGCGGTCCGCCCCATGACCCAAAACAGTAGGCCTGCATAAAAACAAATACTTTCTTTATTGAAGTACCAAGCGAATAGGTTTTGGCCAGACGATACTGTAGACAGTTGAGGAAATCATTGAGGGAATGTACAAAAATCCCCCATCCTCAGGCTTGTCCTGTAAAGAAGTCTTAGAGCCTACACACGCACACACACACACACACACTAAAATCAGCGTCACCATATGTTTGACTTGAGCACGTTTGACTTTCTAATCTTAACTGATCCAGTTCCAACTGTCCTTTGAGAGGTACAACGGGCACAGCCTGGTGCTGTATCTGTACCATAGCATGTGGTCTGTTCTGTTCACCCAGCCTGGTGCTGTATCTGTACCATAGCATGTGGTCTGTTCTGTTCACCCAGCCTGGTGCTGTATCTGTACCATAGCATGTGGTCTGTTCTGTTCACCCAGCCTGGTGCTGTATCTGTACCATAGCATGTGGTCTGTTCTGTTCACCCAG